>OX457040.1:8144596-8206411 GCA_949752735.1 Lumbricus terrestris | reverse complement strand
CTATCTGTAGAATCTTTAACCGGCAGACCTATCCCACACTCGCTAGTTGGTTCTCGGAAAATCACGTTAGATGTGTGAAACAAGAATCAGATGTGTGATTATTGTGACAGAAGCACTTTTCAGATGCAGGGACGTAACCGGCAAACGAAGGTGAAAATCCTCAAATAAACTGAAGCCTTTCGTCCCCACTATAATAGCTTATTGTTACTCACCACACTCATGACGGACGGTTGAGCCCAAGACTAATCTTTTAAGATGAAGATGATCGAATCTTTATGCGCCTACCCATGTGTCTCTATACGATGCATGGACGACTTAAGACAAGCACAGATTTTGAAGTAAACTTGATAACAAGATTCTTTAAAACAACTTGTCCATAAAACTAATCCAGAATAGAGCGTAATTTTCGTTTTTAAATAATAATTCTAATCCTCTGTTAGATGGATGGATACATTGGATAGTGGTTGGCGAAATGGAACAGAAATGCAGTTGTTCTCTAACAGTCTTTTGTGCACTGGACCAACACTTCTATTGAATTCTAAAGGAAGTATTTGCAATGTGATATCATAGACTGGACCAAAAGTGCACGTAACGTACATTCAATCTAAATATTACATAATTTTACAAGTTACAACTGAATAGGCTATGCATTTGTTGAAATATTGAATGGGTGAAACGTGCAGGGTTCCGCGAGCAAATTCGTGCTTAGAGAAGGTTCCGCCACTAGAAAAAGGTTGAAAACCACTGCTCTAGGCTTAGTGGAGGAACCGCTGTTGCCCTATAATAATTATATTATATATACATGTATGTATATAATATATATGATATATAATAAATATAATATACATTATACACATGCATAATGGTATACAGCTTCACACATTCTTTAATTTCTTTTGGATTTTGAAACCACAAGTCACCGAATCAGCTACAGTCTCAAACAGAGGCAAGCTTTGCCACCCATAGTTAAAAACGTCCTACACAAAGTGGTGACCTATCCATTCCTACATCCCCTCCATGTCTTCCCCTTTCCTTCTCCCTCTCTGTCTCTTTCCGCCACCCATATCCTTCCATGTACACGAATATACACTTTGTCGGCCATTTTTAAGGCCACCAGCTGATAACAAAGTGGATGTTTACAATCTGTGTCGCGACTGTTAGCAAAAATATTGGCGACACTGAGATTACGACAGAGCTAAACAACAGTCATTTGCGATTCATTGACCAGTGTTTAATCTAGACGTCTCCTGTGGGGGGGAAGGCTATATAAATATTCGACTGAAATAACAACAACAAATTTGGAACGATTGCGCAATAAAGGTTGATGACCAGGTCCACCGTCGCCCTGCAGTTATGCCTGGGCTCCACAAATGATTTTTTTAAATGTTACGTGATATGAGATCATTATCAGGATTAGGCGACGATGGGTACGAAAATATCATCTCCATTGGCCTCGGTCATTATGTCAAGCACATTACTCCCATTATGATTAGAGTCAGTCCAACTGTCCAAGTGATGTTTTTATCCTTCTCTGTGTTGTCCTTCCAAGTGATTTTTTAAAATCTTTATTTGTATTGTCCTTCCAGCTTCATCTGTATGTCCTTTCACGCTTTGTTGCTTTTCTCTCAAATCTATCATCTAGTGAGAATGTGTGGGATTAGCTCATCTCTACAACCAGGGCGAAATATACAGTTGCTGTTTTTGGTTTTTGACCGTTGGGTGCTATATATATATATATATATACTAGTTGAATTACCCGGCGTTGCCCGGGACATTTCAGATTTCACGTCTGACCACGCTCCCACGCCTGGAAAATTTCGGTTTTCGTCCCCCGCCACGCCTGACTCCGCTCCTACACCGCCCTTCTCACCTCGCCTTCTTCCATCGGGCTCAACCCGGTCCAACCACTTTGAGTGCCCGGCGTTGCCCGTGAAATTTATGTTTTCGGTCCAACCCAGCTGCCACATGCCAATGTTTACGCTATAGTCAGCATTTTTGCGAAACCGCATGCCAAAAGATCTGCCCTCGGCGAAAAATGAGGTTAAAAATCTATTGGTTCGTTGAAAACCGATCGGCCAAAATTATTGCGTCTTAAATAGGCTTCTGATACATGCGACACGCTATAGATATTAATTAACGGATAAAGCGCTATAGCCTAATTTTAAAATCGGCCATGACGTCATTATTGTACTGGTTTCAATCATCAATATATCATCGATGGTCTGTACAGTTGATAATGATGGTTGTATGCAAATAAATGGCGTCGTATATTAAACACACGCGTTAGCATTGCGATATAAAATAAAAAAATTCAAGCTCGAGAAAAGGTAAGATTTTTGGATCGCGAATCCCGATAGTGTTTTTCGTGGGTGATAAGAAGTTGTTTTGTAAATTATTTGAAAAAATCGGTCGCGTGGATGAGTAGATTTTTTATTAACCTCCCGTTGCAACTTGCATTTTATAGTTTTAGATATATATATATATATATATATATATATATATATATATATATATACCGGTTGCACGGGAAAACAAGATGGCGGACAAAATGGCGACCAATATTGCTTAAAATGGTCGAATTAGTTTAGAAACGCATGTTAGCAAGTTGTTACATGATTTGTTTCTACATGTAGCAGTGGTGTCTAGAGCCCTTTTGAAATTCCAAGCCTATAGTCTATGACGTTGAACCTGTCGTGGGTGCATTGGTTGTAGGCCTATTGATGCAAGTACAAGTCTTCTACTTCATTACGTGGAATTCCTTTGAATTGGAAGTTTGTTTTTCTATCTGGTCGTATAATACACTTGATTTGTTTACAAAAGACTTAAGTAAACGGCATTGAATTTAGTGTTCAGTAAGTGGTTGATGAAACATTTAACATCAACAATACATAATCTACTATAGCATAAGATACATAGACACCATAATATATATTATATATACAAAATATATATGTATGAATATGCGAAATTGCGCATGCATATAAATACGTATATGTAAACAAACTCGAACAACTAGTTAGTACATGTATCTATATATAAATTGCATATATATATAATCCAAATTTATATAGTAATCGATCGGTATGCTTCTAGCGACGTCTTCGTTATTCAGATAGCTGACAATTAAGAAGTCGACCTTAGGGAATGGCTGCGTGCTCTTTCACTTGCTTAAAGTCGTCGCTGGACGTCGCCACCATCTGACCTGTTATACAGCGCTATAAGAGCAACCTCTCAAAGGCTCTGCATAAAGCCCTTAAAGCCGCCCTCTTGCGTCTGATTTGTCCAGAAACATGTATTTATAAGGAATCAAAGAGAGTATTGACCGGAAGTTGTTACTGTAAACCGGAAGTGGTGGTCCGCCTTTTCGTTTTTATATTCGTCGTATAACTTATCGTATACGTAGAGCAATTGTTGCTGTTGCCATGGAGATGGACCGGGAATTATGGGATTGAAGGGAGAGGGGCTGGGAATTATGGGATTGAAGGAATGATGGATGGAGGAAGGAAACGAGGAATAGTTTGAAGGAAATAAGTGAAGGAGGGGGAGAAGTGAGGGATAGGGGGAATGATGGCGGGAGACAGTGAATATGGATGAAGAAAACGAGGGAGGAAGGAAATGACTGAGAGAGGGAAGGGGGAAAATATGGGGGGGATGAAGGGAGATAGAATGAAAATTCTAGATGTAACAATATGTCTTAAATTCATAATGCTTTGCTCCTTGAACACTTTGTAAGCAGTAAATGGCTACGTGCTCTTACTACGTGACCTTGCAATTCTTTAGTCGGGGATGGATTCAGATTTGACGAGGGCTTATGACAATTATTTGCTCTTAAAAACATTTGTTTGGCACAAGACAGCACTTTTTTTCATGTCCTGTTGTACCTGTTAAATTATGCATTCGCCGTCGTATTTGCAGTTTGATGGATGGATGGATCCGATTTGACCAGGGTCTATGACAACAGAGGCCGTTACCTTGGACAGAAATAATTTGCTCCGCGTATTACAGCACTTAAGAGCTATTTTGACGTCTCTGTGTGGTAACAAAGACCATTAGCGAAGCCCTCCTCCTTTATCCAGGCTTGGGACTGGCACCGGCACAGTGCAGCCAGTGGTGGAGTTAAATTATGTATTAGCAAGTCATTCTTGCCTTTTTGAGTACCATTTACAACTGTTAATAATGGTGTCCTGGTAATTAAATCAGCACCCTCTTGTGCAACTGATTAAAATGCCAAAAGTATATAATTATACTCCCGTACATTATAAGCAGTTATTCATTACAATAGCTCATTAAACCTCAGACCTGCACCATGGTAGAGCTTATTTGTAAACACGGAACACTCAAGTCAAGCAATATAGTAGTATAGTAGTGCAGAAAACAACATTATAAACACGTTAGTTTTAAATTGTAGCAGGCTACTTTGAAAATTTGCGGGTTCACTATATAGCAAACGTCAGTTTTTTTACTCAGCTTCGGCCTCAATCTTTTTGGAGACCCACTAACCCAGTTACCACTGGAGTCAGTGGCAGCGCCAGGATTTCAGTTTTTTTGGGGGGGGGGGGACTGACTGGAGTGTTTTAATATAAAAGAATTTAGGCCTATGGCGTTCTTGGAAATTAAAGGCATTTTCTAGTTTTTACATTAGGACCTAAAATAAACATTTTCTAGTTGGTTAGTGCTGTGTGCAGACGAACCAAGACACGATTGAAGCTTCAACTTAGCGACCGGTCTGATCATTGAATTGAAAGCAACGTTTAACGCTAGTCTCGAGCTTTATCTTCCGTGCGTGGACGAGTGCACTCAGTGCAGGCATATGCATGTACATTATTGTACATATTGCGATATAGGTTACGATTTGACATCCTACGAACACAAGCTTTTTGAAATCGTCAAATTTAAACATGCATGGGTCACATCTAAGTTAGGGGCGGGGGGTGTAGTGGGTATGTTCGTTGCCTTGCAGCCGGAGGGTTGCAGGTTCTAATCCACCTCAAGTCGCCGCGTATTTAGAGACCTTGGGCAAATCCTTCATTCGCTATTGCTCAGCGCTTTGGCGTGAAACTCCAATGCAGTGTCCGCGCTGTAGTCTGGAGCGCCTCTGAGTAGAGAGCTTGAAAGGGCGCTATAACAAGTGCACATGCAAACAAGAACAACAAGAGCTTATCATCCCACTAAATCACTCACGAATGAAGCAGAATAATTCTTGGCATCAAGGCGAAAACGAATCAAAACGAAGCAAAACTGTCCGCAAAAGGAGATAAACGCATCTGTTAGAACGACAGGAAAAGGCGGTCCCAGGGTTTAAAAAAATGCCAAAATCCTGCCTGGACGCAATTGAATCTCAATTCTCAACACCTTTTTATTGGAAGACTTTTAATAATAAAAGATTATAAATAAAATGATTTTTTAATTCATAGCTCGATTTAGTTCACACAACAATTATAATTACCCGTGATTCAGGTTATACAAACAAATAGGCATACTACATGGCCTAGCCCACGTGAAACTGCTGCATTGGTATAATAAGATAATAGACCTATGATTTTGTAATGCAATCAGTAGTTGATATCTATCTGTTACTAACCTGACACTACTAAAAAATATAGACAATATTTGCCATAATAATGGCATAGTAAAATATGAAAAATATAGCCTACATTGAATTATCATAAATGCAAACACTTTTGTAATTTTCAATTTATTAGCCAAGCCTCGAAAATTTCGTCTTATGCGTTTACGTGGTGCCTCTCTTAATTACATGCATGTGCGCAACTGCGCATGCGTCGTGACCTCGGCTCTTCTAGAAGCGCATGCGCAGTGAAGAAAATCGGTCGTCTGCCCAAACGATAGAACAAAGTGTTCATTTCTTTTATTAGTGGCCACTTTGCTTCTAATTACCGTTCACGTTTAAATGGCAATAATCCTAACACCTCGCTGGCAATAAATTTATCGCCTTTCTCACCCATAAAACAGAATTCGTGTTTAGTTAAATCATCGACGTGTAAGACACAAACGAGTGTAAATCCAGCCATCTGGTGGGACGATAAGCAACTACAAATCACGTGGTTGGTGTCACACGGGTCTGTAAAACAAATTCCGTTTGTTTATCTCTTTGCCCACGTGCTACACCCTGTTTGTCCGGCTGCTTGTCTCTCTAGATGTCAGTCTGATTATGGGTTTGTATCGCTGTATGTTCGTGTTTATGTTTGGCTATAAATATCTGCGTATCATGTGATGTCTGTCTTGTATTGTCTGCCTGTCATTCTATAATGCCTGGCTGAATGCTTGCCTATATTTTGTCTGTAAGTATAAATTTCTGCTTATAATTTCACCAACCATACTAAAAATTATTTCATTTATTCTCATTTAAATCATAAAATAATTTCTTTTAAAAAGGTGTTTATGTTGAACTGCGTTCAAACAGGCTTATGCAATTTTTATTATGGGACCTGCTTTCCACCTGCCTGCTATCTGAAATAGACTGAAAAACTATATATTTTGGTTATTTTAGTATTTGATTTGATACTTTCATAAGCTTAAATGTTATTCTCTACTTTAATGCACAAAATATTTTCCCAATGGTTTAGTTATTCGATTTTTAGGCTGTCGTGATGGATGGATGTATGGATGGATGGGTGGATGGATGAATGGATGGATGGATGGATGGATGGGTGGGTGGATGAATGGATGGATGGATGGATGTATGGATGAATGTACGCCCATAACTTGTCTGAAGCCATTGGAATCAGATTCTGCGAACAGGCATCTTAAAGACCAGACATTGTGTGACCTAAATGCAATTACTATGTCTGATAGTAGTACACGCAATTGTAACCGGATCATCTGTAACGTTTTTATTTCTCTATAAAAAAATCACGATTACAATTACGATCAAGAATTCAATTAAACTCAATCATTCATTCATATATTCATACCATGCATCAATAAAAAATCAATCAGTCGTTAATTTCATCTATTAATCCGTTCGTCCAACCATCCATTTTCCCACTCGCCCTTGCTTCAACCTTTCCAACCCAGCACCCACCCACCACTCCAGCGACCTGCCACCCACCCATCTATCTTTCCATCCACCCATACATTATTTCTATCCATCCGTCAATCCACCCGTCCGTCCGTCCGTCCGTCCGTCCGTCCGTCCGTCCGTCCGTCCGTCCGTCCGTCCGTCCGTCCGTCCGTCCGTCCGTCCGTCCGTCCGTCCGTCCGTCCGTCCGTCCGTCCGTCCGTCCGTCCGTCCGTCCGTCCGTCCGTCCGTCCGTCCGTCCGTCCGTCCGTCCTTTCATCCATCCATTCATCCGCTTATCTACCCAGAAATTCTGCAGTGGACCATTTAGAGAGGAGCCAGAAACGACAGCGCATTCCGCGCCATGAAACCAGACGGTTCGCAAATGCAGACTACCAGTCGACGTATACGGTTTTGTTTTACTTCATTTTCTTCTACGACCGATTCTTATCGACAGTAAATCCATCGGACGAAAAAACCATTCGCCAAAATATCTCCCTTTCGCGCGACTCACTTCACCATAGGGATTTACTGTCATTTTATGTAACACCATGTTTATGCAATGGTCGTTTCGTGCTACGCCGCCATGCCCGATAATACAGCAATTTCGATTTTTCGCAACGGACGCTAGGGCGCAACCCATCAAGTGAAACGCTTCCAAGACTAAACAAATCGCACGGAGTGAGATAGCAAAGGCGGGTTCGTCTCGTATATAATTGCAAGTGTGTGCGTCGCGTATCCGCTTAAATGAGAGGGGAAAAGGTGAAAGACGTCGTTATTCGTAAAAACACTATATATTGATAAACAGTAGGGTAATAAAATTATATTATTGTGACAACATGAACCAGCGATTTGTTGCTGTTGCCCGTTCCGGTATTGCCGGGCTGAAGTTTAGATAAAGGAGGAGGGTGACAACCGATCACTTTTGTTACGACGTTCAACAGTGCTAAGAGGAGAAACTGACAAGTATAGAAATCTTAAAATGGATCGAACCAGTTAGAAAAACGGACAATTTGATGACCAACGAACAGGTTTATGTGCCAGCGGGAGCCAGAAGAGGACTATTGGCCCACATCAAAATTCGAAAACTTCGATATTTTGGTCATGGCATGAGACAGCAAACCGATAGCATCGAAAGCAGCATCATGACGGGTTTTGTGGAGGGAACCGAGGACGAGGAAGGCCGCGGATATCTTGGATCGACAACGTTCTGAACTGGACAGGACTTGTAGGCTCTGACTTAATGAGCGCGACAAGGGACAGAAGACTCTGGGCATTAAAAGTCCATTCATGCAGCCAACCGTCGCGATGCGACGATGGCGACATGACATGACAGTTAGAAAAAATCGTAAATAATTATGAAAATTATGGAAACTACAAGTTCATTAGAGAGAGTGATAAATTTTTACTGATAAATTCAACGTTCAGAATCAATGACCTTGGCTTGCTTATTATGTGTTAATAAGAACGCGACACTATTCACTAAATAGAATAATAGAATACACGTGTAATCGGTCGGTTGCTATATTATTCGTCAACTTTAGCAATTGCCATTAAATCACAAATTTTAGATAAGGTAAGGTCGACGTGAGACGTCAGATGTCGTTCATTTACCGATAGAAATAACGACTCTTGAGGTTCATGTTATCTCGACACCTTTAAAACGGTCAGAATTTAGATTACATATTTTTCAACGCATAAAATCTAGACACCTTTAAAAAGCTTTCACATTAAGTTATATATTCTTATGAACTGCAAATGGGTTCAATCTAGCCTTTTCTGTAACTGACCCAGCCGAAACGAATGGGCGCTATTCAATTCCGGTGGATATTGATGAGCATCATCAAATATGATTGTGATACTGTTGACGAATTTTTTTGCTGGTACACGTACTGGAATTGCCAGTCCCAAGAATGGATAAAAAAGGAGAGTGACAGCTGTTTATCTTTGTTACAACACTAAACCGATAATACTAAGCAGAGAAATTGATCGAATTCTGTAGATTCTGACAGCATGTATAGAAATCGTAAAAACAGATCGTATTGGTTAAAAACAATCGCGAAATAATATTGATGTAATTATATTAATGTGTCTACAATTTCCTTCAAGAATGGCCATTCACTTAACGCTACTGTGTGTAATGGGTCGGCTGCAATATCACTCGTCAATTTTGACAAATGCCATTACTAAAAAATATGGATTAGGTAAGGTCGACGTGGCACCCTAAATGTCGCTTAACAACCGCCGGAAAGACAACAGTTAAGACACTTTTAAAACGTCGATAACAAATTTAAAAAAAACTGGTTCAGACCTTGCTCTAAAGTGCTGTAATATGCCGAGCAAATTACTGTCCAGGGTAACGGACTCTGTTGTCATAGACCCTGGTCAAATCGGATCCATCCATAACAAATTTCTCAACGCCTTGAATCTAGACACCTTTAAACAGAATGCAACTTAAATTATATTACCATCAAAGCGCTCATCAATCTCCAATCCTCTATACCACCGTTCCCCCAAACTTTTGGGCCACGATCATCGTGTGTATGTAGACCCTTAAAAGCCTTTCATGAAAGGTTGATCAGCGCCATTTACAATGTGCAGACCACGCTACTATTTTTATGGGCGTCATATCATATGTCTCACGTGTGGTCTCCATGCGTGTTATGTATGTATGTATGTATGTATGTATGTATGTATGTATGTGTGTGTATGTATGTATGTATGTATGTATGTATGTATGTATGTATGTGTCACCGACCATCAAAATCTAGGGTTTTAAATCTAGTTTTAATAGGGAACTTTATGCTCAGAGGCCATTGGGTGATCAATATTAGAATGTGCTAGGACCTAAAACAAATGTAGCTGAGATTCGTTTAAAGATTATATTATAATAAAACAATATCAAACAGTAAAATACAATCAATAATCCTATCTACTTATTGTGGCGTATTATCTAATAATATTATAGCTTGTTTCTTATCTTCCACGTTGGACTTTTCCAGCGTAGATGTAGAAGTTCTTCAGTTCGTATGGATTGGAATGAAGGTTTGAAGAGGAAGGAAGGTCACCTTCTTCTTGCTTGCCGTCGTTTCCAATTCTCTTCTGTAGCTGCGTAGACGGAGAATGCTGTAGTTGGCACAGCACTCTGTAGTTTCGTCCACCTCGTTGTTTCTCCACAAGCAACGGTAGCTTCTCGTCGCTTGCTCGTCTTGTTGTAGTTTCGCCCCTTTCTTCTGCCGTCGAACTCCAATCGCAATTGTAGTTCCGAATTCGATCTTCTCCGATGTCGATCGCAGTGCACTCGCAAGTGTCTCACCAAACTTCGCAAAGTTTCCGTACGACAAGCCCTGGTATCTCTATTCCCAAGGACTTATAGTCTCACCAGTGGGACAGGCCGACAGCGTGTCGCCTTCCACACCCAATTCACCGTCAGATCTTCTGAATTACCGACAAGGAACGCCACAATCGTCAATGGCCGCCCTTGCTCAGAAATCTACGTCTTCTCCCTTCGCCATCTTTTCGCTGTCTGGGTTATCGTCTGCCGTTGTTGCCGTCTGCTCAAGTTTTTAACGCTGCTTTCCGCCCTCCATTGTATTTCAATAATTGATGTAGCGCGTATTCAAGGATTGTTATAGCGCTATTATTATTATCTAACTTAATGCCACAAGTAATATTAATTATAATCTACAATACGCCACATATTGTCTAGCTTAATTCTTACCTATTTAATACTTATACAATGCATCATTTAATAGGTTTGTTTGATAAGAATAGCATTCTACCGCTACAAATGCCCCTCCTTCAAAAGACTGTTTACAGGCTTTAATAAACTCACCTACTTAACAAACTAACCTAGTAAACTAATTCACTTACTATACACGACATGACAATTAATACACTTTACTCATTTGCTTACACTTCTTCATTTACTTTATCTCAACTTATACTACACAATCCCTCTACTTAAATAGTCGGACATAACATTTTCGGACCCTTTAATATATCTAATGTTAAAGGAATAATTTTGGAGTGCCAAACTCCATCTCATCACCCTTGCATTTTTCATTCGACCCTCTTTCATATATTGCAATCCGCAATGGTCTGTCTCAATTGTAAATGTCTTTCCACAAAGATATCGGTCGAACCTGCTTATACCCCACATGATTGCTAAGCACTCTCTCTCTTCCACAGAATATCTTCTCTCTCGCTCTAACAGCTTCCTGCTCGCATACGCTATGGGATGATTCGTCCCCTCGTACTGCTGCATTATCACACATCCGATTCCACTCCCACTTGCATCAGTTTGTAGGATGAAATCCTTCTCTAAATTTGGAAGTCTCAGAATTGGTTCTTTCGCCAATTCGTTCTTCAACTTTGTAAAGCTATCCTCCAGCTCTTCATTCCATTCTACTATCCCAGGTGCTATCTTCTTCGTTAAGTCACTTAACGGTGCCATGATTTCCGCACAGTGTGGTATGAATTTCCGATAATAGTTTATCGCTCCAAGGAAACTCCTGACTTGTTTCTTTGTCTTTGGACGTGGCATGTCTACTATTTTATCCACGGATTTCTCCTTTGGACTTATGTCATCCTTGTTCAACGTATGTCCCAAAAAGTCAATCTTTCCATATCCTATTGAACACTTCTTCGGTTTCAATGTCAAATTCGCTTGTCTCACTCTTTCAAAAAATATCTCCAATGTCTTCAAATGTTCTCTCCATCCTTTATTATGTGCTAGAATGTCGTCGACATAACTTTCAAGATTTTCTGTTCCTTGAAGAACCTTCCTGATTAAACGGTTGTAACTTGACGCACTATTGATCAATCCAAAAGGCATCACATTGAACTTGTATATCCCATTGGCACATACAAATGTAGTGTAGTCTTTCGATTCTGGACTCATAGGGATCTGCCAATAACCCTTGCAGAAATCGAACTTGCTGTAGATTCTACTACCACTCAACTTATTAAAAATATCCTCATTTGTCATCATAGGCTCAGGATCAAATATTGTAAGCTTGTTCAGCTGTTTGTAATTGCAACACAGCCTATTGCTTCCGTCTGACTTCTTGACGACCACCAGCGGTGCTGCATAAGCTGCCTCTGATCTTTCTATCACCTTATTGTCTAACATCGTCTGGATCTCCTTATCTATTTCTTTTTGCAAATGGTATGGTGTTGGATAAGCTCTCTGTCTTACTGGTTCTTCACTCGTCAAATGTATTTCATGCTTCACTAAGTCTGTTCTCCCAGGCTTGTCTGTGAAAATGTCTTCATATTTCTTCAGTAGTTTCCTCATTTCTCCTTTTTGTTCTTCATCCAAATCAGGATTTATATCTACATCTTCATAGGTCTCTGTTTGTTCACTTACATATAAATCCAATATTTCTTCTTCTTCATCTTCACCCACTTTTCCGTCATATACCACTGCTGAAATGTACGCTACAGTCTCGGCATCTTCTCTTTCGTGATATTTCTTTAATATATTAATGTGATATGTCTTTATCTTTCCTTTCTCGATTTCAACTCTGTAATCATAGTCTCCAATCTTCTCTTTCACAACATATGGCCCTTGCCACTTTACTAACATCTTGTTCTTACAACTAGGCAATAGTAACAACACCTTATCACCTATTTCCAACTTCCGGTATCTCGCTTTCCTGTCATAATACTTCTTGTTTTTAGCGTTCGCTTTGTGTATCGCTTTCTGCGCCATATCACAAGTCTCCTCAATCCTTTCTCTCAAATCCTGCATATACGTATACACGTCTTTCACTTCTTCTTCCACTGTTTCATTGGTCCATAACTCCTTCAGGATCTGCACTGGTCCTCTGCACGACCTACCAAATATTAGTTCGAATGGTGTGAAACCGTGACTCTCATGTACTGTGTCTCTCAACGCAAACAGTAATGGAGCTATATACCGATCCCATTCTTTCGCTTGTTCACCAATCAACTTCCTCAACGTCGCTTTGATGGTTCCATTAAGCCGTTCTACACATCCATTGCCCATTGCATGATATGGACTCGTCATGGTGTGTTTTATCAATAGCATCTTATTTACTTCAGCCATGAGTTCAGAAGTGAACTGGCTTCCACGATCAGTATGGATCTTCTGAGGTACTCCCATACGACAATAAAATCCGAACAAAGCTTCTGCAACTTCCTCAGTACTAATTCCTTTCAATGGAATAGCTTCCGGATACCTTGTACTCAAATCTATGATGGTCAATATGTATCGGTAACCCCTTGCAGACATAGGGTTAACTTCTCCGATTATGTCTATGCATATGTGTTTGAATGGTACATCTAATACAGGTAGATGACCCATAGGCGCCTTGTGGTTCACCTTCTTGTCAACTGATTTTTGACAAATATCACAACTCAACACATATCTCCGTATATCTTGTCCTATTCCAGGCCAATAGAATTCATTTAGAATTTTATCATGTGTTTTCCTCATTCCTAAATGAGCCGACAACAATGAATTGTGTGCCACTGCTAACACTTTATCCCTCAATGGTTTAGGTACCATTAGTTGCCATTTCACCTCATCCTTCTGTACTTCTTTGTATCTTTTATACAACAATCCCTTCTTTTTCACATATGGTTTATCTTCTATGTTGTCTTCGTTACCATCCCATTCAATTGCTCTTTCCATTTGTTTCGACATTGTTTCATCTTGACTCTGCAACTCCTGTATCTCCTTTACTGACACATTCAAGTTCGGCATCTCCGCCACTTTCAATGGTTTGTATTTTGCTACCTTTTTAGCTTCTGCTCTAGTCTCCACAACTGCTACTGTCATTAAATTTTCATCTTGATTCCTTATCCCATCGTCAGAAAATCTTACTGTTTTCTTTGCACCAATAGGTCTTTCTTCATGTTCTGTTTTTCTAATCAATATTCCTTTGTTTTCCACTTCAGTACATTTCTCAATTATTTCTTTTGGCTCATGATTTGTCACACTCTCAGTTCTTTCATCCTTAACCATGTACTTCAATCCTTTGATTTTCCCAATTATTACTGGCTTTATTGGCTGTTCCATCACCATCGCTTGTACTTCACCATTAAAATGTTCACTCTCGATATACACCTTAGCCAATGGGAAACATCTTAAACTCCCATCAACTAATACACAATGTGTTTCTTCTCCAGTTAACGCTTCTTCATTTATCAAAGAACGTTTTACAATACAACAACTTGCGCCTGTGTCGTATAAGCATCCCACTGTGTTTCCGTTAACTGTCACCTGGTATTCACTCTTGTCTTCAAGGCTAATACATCCATCATTGTCTTTTATCACCATTGCACTGGCTGCCATGTACATTGGTGGTATTTTACTATATTCACCTTGTTTCATCTGTTGTTCTCCTCTTGTAACTTCAGCCACTCTCTGTATTTCACTTTCTGGCTTAACCAAGTGTGTTCGACTTTCGAATATTTGTACTGCTGCTGCAGTGTGTTTAAATGTACCCCTGTTTTTCTTTGGGCATTGATATGCCTTATGGTTCTGTTCTCCACAGAAAAAACAAGTAATCTTATGTCCAGTTGCAATTTCTCTTTCTCTACTGAACCCTCGGTTTTGATGTACACCCTGATTTATCTTCACATCACTTCTACTCCTGTTCAAATTGTACCCAGACTGTTCCTTGGGTCTGTGTTCGAACGGTCTACTGTTCAACCTGTCACTATGAAATTTCACATCTGGTTTTACAGACTGCTCGCTGTACTTGTAACCGTGTGCTTCAATGTGTGATTCCGCACAAACTAACATGTCCTTCAAACTCATTTTACCCTTCTCTTTTATGAACATACGAAGTTCAGTACTGCACGTCAAGTAAAACTGATCTTTCAACAATAGATCTTCCACTCCTTCGTAAGTTCTTTCAAATCCCGCTTGCGCTAACCACTGCTGCATATACCTCCTCAATCTATGTACAAAACTAGAAGGTGTCTCTCCTGATTCCATTTTACTGGTTTTGAACTTGTTTCGATAACCACCTTCAGTAAGTTGAAATCTCTTCAACAGCTGAGTCTTCAAACACTCATAATCTTGCACTTCATCTGCAGACAACCTTTGGTATACTTCCAGTGCTCTGCCTTCCAAATGTCTCGCTAACGTTAACGACCAAACTTCTTTTCTGATTTCATACGCCACACATGTTCTCTCGAATCTCAACAAGTAGGCATCTAAACAATCCTTTGACTCGTTGAATATAGGAAATTTGATATTTCTGATTCCTTTATTACTTTCTCGGTGATCTCCCTGTTGTTGACCATCACCGATCCTCATGTAGTCATTCTCGTGCTCTCGGTTTTGTTCCCCTCTTGAATCAATTTCACGCATTCTCACTTGTGCTTCAAGTCTCTTTATTTCTAACTGGTGTTCGCGCTGTTCTCTGGCTTCTGTTGCCAAGCGATTTTCTCTCGCTTCTGTCTCAGCTGCTTCACGATTCAATCTGGCTTCTGCTTCAGCACTCCTGATTGCTTCCAATTCCAGTTCAGCCTTCTTTGCTTGCATTGCAGCCTCTGTTTCAGCTTTTCTTGTTTCTATTTCAGCTTTTCTCGTTGCTGCTTCTGTTTCAGCTTTTCTCGCTGCTGCTTCAGCTTTTCTCACTTCTGCTGCTGCTTCAGCTAATTTCATCTCTTTGGCGATCTCCCTCTCAGTCGCTCTATCTTGTCTCCACTCTGCCTGTCTTTCTTTGACAAAGGCACGTGTCTCGTCCCCTTCCATGTTCATCCGTTTGGCAATTTCTAACCAAGCTTCAAAATCACTTACAGACATACTTACTGTCTTACTTGCTGACTAGCAACTTATGACAAAATATTGGCAACAATATGCGCTATTTAAATTTCTAACAAATAGAAATTGTTCAATTCTGCAAAGTGTCAATTCAGTTCCACAACAACAACTAATAGTTCATACACCTACTGCAGTATCTTCAATCTACAATTTCAGATTTAGTCTCTAACAATCTCCTAGCTATAATTGTTCAAAGCTTTTCTAATACTGTTCAAAAGACAGTAATCTTTACTGATTCAAATCTTTACTGACTTAAATCTTTACTGACTTAAATCTTTACTGACTTAAATCTTTACTGACTTAAATCTTTACTGAATTAAATCTTTACTGAATTAAATCTTTACTGAATTAAATCCCGGGCATGGGCACCCACTCTGTCACCGACCATCAAAATCTAGGGTTTTAAATCTAGTTTTAATAGGGAACTTTATGCTCAGAGGCCATTGGGTGATCAATATTAGAATGTGCTAGGACCTAAAACAAATGTAGCTGAGATTCGTTTAAAGATTATATTATAATAAAACAATATCAAACAGTAAAATACAATCAATAATCCTATCTACTTATTGTGGCGTATTATCTAATAATATTATAGCTTGTTTCTTATCTTCCACGTTGGACTTTTCCAGCGTAGATGTAGAAGTTCTTCAGTTCGTATGGATTGGAATGAAGGTTTGAAGAGGAAGGAAGGTCACCTTCTTCTTGCTTGCCGTCGTTTCCAATTCTCTTCTGTAGCTGCGTAGACGGAGAATGCTGTAGTTGGCACAGCACTCTGTAGTTTCGTCCACCTCGTTGTTTCTCCACAAGCAACGGTAGCTTCTCGTCGCTTGCTCGTCTTGTTGTAGTTTCGCCCCTTTCTTCTGCCGTCGAACTCCAATCGCAATTGTAGTTCCGAATTCGATCTTCTCCGATGTCGATCGCAGTGCACTCGCAAGTGTCTCACCAAACTTCGCAAAGTTTCCGTACGACAAGCCCTGGTATCTCTATTCCCAAGGAATTATAGTCTCACCAGTGGGACAGGCCGACAGCGTGTCGCCTTCCACACCCAATTCACCGTCAGATCTTCTGAATTACCGACAAGGAACGCCACAATCGTCAATGGCCGCCCTTGCTCAGAAATCTACGTCTTCTCCCTTCGCCATCTTTTCGCTGTCTGGGTTATCGTCTGCCGTTGTTGCCGTCTGCTCAAGTTTTTAACGCTGCTTTCCGCCCTCCATTGTATTTCAATAATTGATGTAGCGCGTATTCAAGGATTGTTATAGCGCTATTATTATTATCTAACTTAATGCCACAAGTAATATTAATTATAATCTACAATACGCCACATATTGTCTAGCTTAATTCTTACCTATTTAATACTTATACAATGCATCATTTAATAGGTTTGTTTGATAAGAATAGCATTCTACCGCTACAGTATGTATGTATTTATGTATGTATGTATGTATGTATGTATGTGTGTATGTATGTATGTGTGTATGCATGTTTGCATGCATGTATGTATGTTTGCATGTTTGCATGCATGTATGTATGTATGTATGTATGTATGTATGTATGTATGTATGTATGTATGTATGTATGTATGTATGTATGTATGTGTGTATGTATGTATGTATTTATGTATGTATGTATGTTTGTATGTATGTATGTATGTATGTATGTATGTATGTATGTATGTATGTATGTATGTATGTATGTATGTATGTATGCATGCATGCATGCATGTATGTATGTATGTATGTATGTATGTATGTATGTATGTATGTATGTATGCATGCATGCATGCATGCATGTATGTATCTATGAATATAGCGCCTTACAATAAACTCATGAAGGCGCTTAACGTAGGTGTCCCAGACAGTGCTAAACTAGTGCGACTTAATTGACTTTGAAAAGTTTCATGAGATAAATATAGTGCAGCATACGTTCATCTTCCAAAAGTTCCAACTAATAAGCCCGTCCTTTCAGTATTCTTCTTTCCTTCCTCAATTCGTCATTCTCCTCCATTTTCATTCTTGTACTTTTTTCCATTATCCCTCAGTTTTTTTCTAATTATCCATCTATCTGCCATTCTCATCTTCCTCTTTTCCTTCCTCCCCCTTTCCTCTCCTCTCCTCTTCCTCTTCCTCTCCTCTTCCTCTTCCTCTTCTACCTATTTTTACTTCTCCGCAATCGACATCGTTAAAGCTTCAGTCAACAATTAATTTCAATCGAATATTTTTATAAATGCGTTCTTGTTCCTGTTCTCCGATCATCTTACTTCCGTCCCGGAATTTCCCGTCGCTGCCGATCAATTAGAACCGCGTGTTATTTACGATTTCCGGAACACAACGTATAGTGAATACACCGCACTGCATTGAGTAGCATTAATCTCATATTATATATAGTCTATATACATGTATACACAAATACAAATATAATACACATATATAAATTATATATAATATATATATATATATATATATATATATAATATGGTGCTGTCCTGGATATCCGTTCCGTTCCTAGCCATCCTCGGTACGAGGTTCGGCCGCATCATGCACGATGTTCCTCCAATGATTCCTGTCCTCCGTCATTCTTAGCATTTCTCCCATTTGCAAGCCCGTCCATGTCTTTATGTTGTCCAGCCAATTCGTTCTTGGCCTTCCTCTTCCTCTACCTCCAGGAATTGTGCCCTGCATGATCTCTTTCTTTATGCATGTACCCTCCTTTCTCATGATGTGACCGAAATATATCATTTTTCTTTCTTTAACTGTTCTTAGCATGTTCCTCTTCACACCAGCGGCCTCCATCACCCATTCGTTTGTTCGTTTTTCCATCCATGATATTCTCATGATCAATCTAAGACATTTCATCTCGAACGCTTCTATTCTCCTCTCCTTCCTCAATGTCCAGCTTTCGCAACCATACAATGCCACCGGCCACACCAACGACCTCCAAAGCTTTATCTTTGTTTCATTTGCTATGTCGTGACTTTTCCATATCTTCTGGAGATCTGTAGCTACTGCATACCCCTTTGCCAGTCTTGTTCTAATCTCCGACCCACAATCGCCATTTCTTTCAATCCTTGAACCCAGATACGTGTAATTGTCTACCTGTTCTAAATCTTCTTGGTTGATCTGAACTTTACATGATGCATCTGTCGTTGTCATGACCTTCGTCTTGTCCGTATTAATCTGCAATCCATATTTCTTTCCCGCCCGATTTAATCTCTCCACCAATGTTTGTAATTCCTTTTCCGAGCTTGTTAATAGGACTATGTCGTCTGCATACCTCAGATTAGTCAGCCACCTTCCCCCTATGTGCACTCCACCCTCGTACCCCTCTAGAGCCTCTCTCATCACCCTCTCCGCCAGGATGTTGAACAAACTCGGAGACAGTACACATCCTTGTCTCACCCCTCGTTTGACTCTAAACTCTGCTGATACCGTTCCCGCCACTTTAACCTTTGCCCTTTGCTTTTTGTAGAGTTTTGCTATCAGATCTATTATATGGCCTGGAAATCCCATTTCTATCATTGTCGTCCACAGTGTTTCATGAGCTATGGAGTCGAATGCTTTTCTAAAGTCCACGAAACACATGAAAAGTGGCTGCTGATGTTCATGTGCCTTTTGCATATTGATTCTCAAGTTCGTAATCTGGTCTCTTGTTCCTCTGGCCCTCCGAAATCCCGCCTGTTCATCCGCCACCTCTGCCTCCGTTTGATTCCTTATTCTTTCTAGTATAATCCTCAGTATGATTTTACTTGCATGAGCGACCAAGGTTATTGTTCTGTAGTTCGTGCATTTCCTGGCATCTCCTTTTTTTGGTATCGGAATAAAAATGGAGTCTGGATATCGTTGTCCATATTATAATGGTAGGTTGGCTAGAACAGGGCAGTGTATCGATAAATTTGTTGAAGAGTGAAGGATATGATAATTAGTAATCTTTCGATTTACTTTGTGAGAAAATCGTTCAGGTACCGTACACTAAAACGAAGTAACCCAATAGACATAATTTTTATACTAAGAGATTTAATTCACAGATTCTTTGCGGACAAGTGCGCGTTGCAGTGTCCTCCCATCAACAATGCATATTGTGATTTTTTTTCTGTTGTGCGTGTTTTCTTCTGTTTTTTTAAAAGTTGTTTTCGATTTGTTTTGTTGGTTTTCCGGCAAATTACCGTGTACTCTATTCGTGGACACTATACATGGATCCACACCGTGTCCGGATGAAAAATAGAACACAAGACTAAGTGTCATAACTCGGTCAAAAACATTAGAATTTGTCTACAATTTGAAACACAACAACAGTGACCATATCTACACGAAATACTAAAACCGATTAGAAATATTCTCGAGTTTTCCCAAAGTTATGGGCGTTTGAGATGCAGCATCAAAAAGTGTGGAACTGTCCAACATACAAAAGCTGAGAGGAAGTAAAATTTAGATATATGGTGTTCAAAATGTCCTTTTTGTCCACGAACACACGACCGTAGACATAGTAGTGTATACAGTAGCTGTCTCGTGAGACACTCGGCTTTATAACCGCATCAGTGGCCGCCTAGCAGTCGAGACCACGATCCGCTTACATGTACTGGGGAGCGCGTTTTTCGTTCCCGTATTCATGACATCGATGACCGTAGAGTCTGATTGAAGAGTGGAACCTGTTTGATCATGGACCGGACCATCAAACCATCTAGCGTCTACATGTATGTCTACGGTCGTTTGTTTGTATGCGTACTTGTTATAGCGCCCCTTAAATCTCTCTCCACTCAGAGGCGCTCCCGAATGCAGAGCGGACACTGCATCGGAGTTTCACGCCGAAACGCTGAGCAATTGCGAGTGAAGGATTTGCCCAAGGTCCCTACGCGGCGAGGTGGATTCTAACCTCGAACCTTCCGGCTTCAAGGCAACGACTCCACCAATACACCACCGCGCCCCACGATGTGTCCGTGAACAATGAGAACATTTTGAACACCATATATAATCCAACTTTTCTTCCTTTCAGCGTAAAATAAAACCTTACTCGGCGTCAACGACCTTTGCAAAATTTGAACTTTGGAAATTTAACGGGGGGTGGGGAGGGCCCCGGTGGCGCATTAGATAACACACCGGCATGGAGATCAGCGGAGGTGAGGTAGATTCCCGAAGCCACCCGTAGGATAGACGTGCGCTGTAGGTTACTATTAGCACCCTTGTTTTGCAGGCTATCTGCTCTGATAGTCAATAAGCTTGATAATTATCAATTTAAAAAAAACTATACACTGTAGCCGGTAGCGGTCTGTCAACCGGATTGTTGAATAAACGAAAATCATTAAGTAATAATAATTATATCATTGCTGCTAACAATTAAATTTGTTTTTTCACGGGTTATCTATTATTAGAATTAAAGATTAACCTATTGGAACATAGCCAACTTTGGAGAAACGTTTACGCCATCAATGAACAGGAGACATAAATACTAAATTGAAGCAATCTAGTCTTTATCTTTGAATAGCGCTGTCAATATACATAATTATATATATATATATATATATATATATATATGCCCTAAGACTATGACTAGTCAGTAGTTATTTAGTAACTATTTTTCTAAATTAGTAGACTTTTAAGGAGCTCCGGCTCAAATATCTTACTTCGACCAAATAAGTAAATAAATCAGTATGTTAACACTGTTACAAGTTCTAGTGAGCAACGTGTATTGCAGACAATCAACGATAATAGACGGTTGAGCTGATCTGAACTGATAGAAGAAAAGAACTCTGGTGAATTTCGATTAATAGTTAAACATAAATTTAATGATAAAAATTAATCCACAATTATCCAATAAATTAATCAATAAATTAATCAAGAATTAATCAATAAATTAACCGTTGCCTTCCGCGTCAAATTCCTTAGCGTCATAAATAAAAATAATAATCACTTCAGATATAGCCAATATTAAGCGAAAGGAAACATGGACACCCAAGTAACATTATCGAAGGGCGCTATATAAATATCCTTGTATATACAGGCATGTTCATTGTTCAGACGTACGAACAGTGAACACTGTTCAGACGAACGATCTTTGTTGCCGTATAATTATGTTGTTCAACGCTGGATCGTCAGGCACTATTATAGCTAAGTCTGAGAGTATAACAGAAGATATTGATTTAAGGTCGAATATCAACAGTGGCGCCCACAAGACGTTACTAGACGTTCGTTAGTAAAGCAACACGTCGTCGCTGGCTACTATAGAATACGTTTTCATAATCGATCATTGTGTTTATGTAGACCCTTAAAAGCCCTTCATGAAAGGTTGATCAGCGCCATTTACAATGTGCAGTCGGCGCTAATATTTTTATGGACGTTATATCATATGTCACACGTGTGGTCTCCATGCGTGTTATATATGTATGTATGTATGTATGTATGTATGTATGTATGTATGTATGTATGTATGTATGTATGTATGTATGTATGTATGTATGTATGTATGTATGTATGTATGTATGTATGTATGTATGTATGTATGTATGTATGTATGTATGTATGTATGTATGTATGTATGTATGTATGTATGTATGTATGTATGTATGTATGTATGTATGTATGTATGTATGTATGTATGTATGTATGTATGTAGTCTGTATGTATGTATGTATGTATGTATGTATGTATGTATGTCTGTATGTATGTATGTATGTATGTATGTATGTATGTATGTATGTATGTATGTATGTATGTATGTATGTATGTAGTCTGTATGTATGTATGTATGTATGTATGTATGTATGTATGTATGTATGTATGTAAGTATGTATGTATGTATGTATGTATGTATGTAGTCTGTATGTATGTATGTATGTATGTATGTATGTATGTATGTATGTATGTATGTATGTATGTATGTATGTATGTATGTATGTATGTATGTATGTATGTATGTATGTATGTATGTAGACTGTATGTATGTATGTATGTATGTATGTATGTATGTATGTATGTATGTAGACTGTATGTATGTATGTATGTATGTATGTATGTATGTATGTATGTATGTATGTATGTATGTATGTATGTATGTATGTATGTATGTATGTATGTATGTATGTATGTATGTATGTATGTATGTATGTATGTATGTATGTATGTATGTATGTATGCATGTATGTATGTATGCATGCATGTATGTATGCTTGCATGCATGCATGTAGGCATGCATGTATCGGAAACTCCGAATTGTATTCCACCCGGTACGATTGTCTCCGTTAGTCAGTTTGAACGAATTCCTCAGTTTATCTAGAGCCCAAAAAGAACAGCCAAACCACCACTATAGTTTTCATTCCCGATTTAATTGCTTGTCGGCACCATTTTACTGCTGACAAATTTCTTTGCCTAATTGGCAACAGCAGCTCGACGCTAGACGCACCACCTTCTACAACAAAATGTGAGGCATTCCAACCATACTTGGTTTCTATTCCTCTGCTAGACCGATTTTCGAACGTTTAATGTGGCAGAACGGATTTCCAAGCACATTTCGTGATAAGGAGATTTGTAAGGACTTATACAATCAACCGTAGACAACAGTGGTGGAACTGAAATAAAGCATGTTTGGAACGCTATAAATAGCACAAGGCGTACTGCCATAATATCAGTTTTCGCATCGGACGGCATTCACGTCGAATACAGAGAATGACGTCAGAACGTCTAGGCATATATCATTGTGACGTCATTGCGAAAAGGAATGAGGCAGATTTTAAGGATTTTTTCGATATATGAGCCTAAGAATGATATGAGCGGTCTCCTTCGTATCTTATCTGGGCGTAGGTCTACTTTCCAGCAATCCGTTCAAATGCTGAAACCTGAGCATTCTTCGTTAGTCGTTGTATTCAGTGTGATTTGGCTGACCAGACGCCGTACTCTGTCCAATGAGAGTGGGTGTATCTGACAACCAGTGTAGAGAATTCTGCAACCGACTGATCTGCACGTGATTTTATGATAATTCAGTGCCAATTAGGATTTGACTGGGTAGCGGTTGGCGTGTCGAATTGTCAGGAGAGTTCAGAGACAGTTGTTTCAATCCATCCATTCATCCATTAACGGTGTCTTATTATTTTGCGGGTCAACCAACCTCGAACAGCAGCGCCTGACGTGTAGCACCGACAGAGTTCTGTTTATCATCAACTTCAGCTCTTTTCAAAGAAACACATTCCGGCCTAGCTATCTCCCTACAGAGCATAAAGTGTGGCTGGACGGTCGTGGACGGCGTCCATGCACTCAATTCAAAATCTGAACGCCACTTATTGGCGAGCACAGCCTGGAAAGGCAAGGGCGTCCAGGCACTTGATTTGGGAAGGTAATAGGCGTCCAGGCACTTATTTTGCACACTTTCATCACTGCCTCCCTCCACAGTGGCGGCGCCAGGATTTCAGTTGGGGGGGGGGGCTGAATTTGCGGGAGAAAATTTTCCGTTTTGAGTCGGCAAAAATTTCTGAGGACTTTTTTTAGTCATCGAACCAAAAAGAAAATTTTTCATTTCAGCCGTCAAAAATTC
Source organism: Lumbricus terrestris (assembly GCA_949752735.1). Classification (NCBI taxonomy): domain Eukaryota; kingdom Metazoa; phylum Annelida; class Clitellata; order Crassiclitellata; family Lumbricidae; genus Lumbricus; species Lumbricus terrestris. Next base: position 8,182,070 of record OX457040.1, on the reverse strand, counting down.
TGACGACCTTTTTTCATATCCGCCCAAACTGTCTGACAAACCTCGTTCGTACCTTTACGATTATTTTGGGGAGGGAGTTAAAGGGGACTAATCGTGCAAATATTTTATGTTTACATGGGGAAAATGGATGACCTTTGGGGGGGGCTTAACCCCCTTAGCACCCCCCCCCCCTAGCGCCGCTACTGTCCCTCAATCCATTTATTTTCATCTCTGCCTTTCTGTCTCCCAGTCTCCATTCGATTCCAATTCAACAGACGCATCGTACAAACCGGGGCACCCATCGTGACCTTTCAGACAGGACCAAATGGCGACACGAGTTCGTACCTTTTATTTCAATGTCAATTTCACTGTCTCCTTGACCTCCCCAGATTCTGACCTGGCACCAGAACGAACAAATCAGCCTTGCTGGCTGGACTTGAATCAATACAGTATAAAAGTATAATAGACTGTTCGCCTTGTCGCGGTTTTTGTGTGTGACCGAGAAATATTGAAAATTTGCATTTAGATTGAATTTACTTCGAATTCCTCTCCAAATATTGAGGTCCCACCTGTTAAGACTTCATATTGATTGCTATCTATCTCTATCCAATTTCTCCTTCCCAAATTGAAGTCTCTCCTCTTCGAGAATTCTATATACCATTTTCCCACAAATAACTCTCCAATTCAAGCGTCCTCTTCCCATGACATAATCCACATTGGATTGCAGCTTCTCCGCAACCCAACTCGAAGCGTTTCTGAACATTTTTGACCAACATCCGCTGGGGTAAAAAATGATAATAATGTAATACCAAGTTGCCGGTCACACGATGAACGTCTATAATAATTATCTGAATAATCTGATGTTATGTGATTTTTGGAGACTGTTCTACGTCGAAGCATTATTATTCATCTTCCTAAATTCTATAACATCTCTTTGCACGGGGTCAACCGTCCACTCTGACTTCCTCTTTCTTTCCGCTTTCAGTTCAATTTCCTTGGTTTGGTCCTCCAGTCCAAGTTGGGTTTTCTCCGAAATATCTTAGAGGTATCTTTCGCTCACTCTGTCGGTCTAGCTCTCAGATCTCTACGCTGTTTGGACCGGAATGATTTTATTTATTTGAAACCCGATCAAGGAAAAAATTGGCCTTATCTACAGGGTGGGCCAGCATAAATGTCCCGACTTTGCAGGCGTATAACTTCGCCAATTTTTAACATTTATTTATACTTTATGCATCAAATTAAAGGTATTTCACTCTAGTATTATCTCTAAAAAGGTCGAACTGATACTAGTCTAGGTTTTAATTTATATGCCTGGAACAGCGCTAGCTACCATATTTTGTTGTAATTTGTGACGCAACCTGGCGCCGTTGACAAACGATGATCGCGTTTCGATCTTAATTTTACGAACTGATAAGGGATTTAATTCGTTTGAAATGATTAACGAATATTCTAACAGAGGATGGAATAAACAATACCTTGTATTATCTGCTACGGAAAATTAATAAAACAGGACTTTCTACTTGCAAACCATGGGAATCGGAGCGCACGGCGCTCACATCCGCTAACATTGCTCGTGTGTCCGCGTACATTTGCAGTCAAGACAATGACCAGGGCAGGCCCTGCATGCAAATTCAGCGCAAAACAGGCCGTCTTAGAAGCACTGAATAGCGTATTGGAAAAGATTATAGACCTAAAGTTAAAGTAATTTGTCGACGAGAAGTCCCACGAACTCTCCAGCTCTTACGCAAAGAAACGACTGGCAGCGTGCAAGCGTCTGAAGCAGCGCATGGCAGTGCACGGCTGTTGGCAAAATTGAAAGGACGCGGTTTTGCGATTAGAATATATTCATGGTAGGGACCCTACAAACACTCAAAATGATCGTGTCTACGCGCGTTTTAGCAAAAAACGATAGAATTTTCCCGGGAAACGGCGTCATAATGCGTCAGTAATGACAAAAAACGGTAGCTAGCGCTGATCCAAGTATATAATTAAAACCTAAACTAGTATCAGTTCGACTTTTTTAGAGTTAATACTAGAGTGAAATACATTTAATTTGATGCATAAAGTATAAATAAATGTTAAAAATTGGCGAAGTTATACGCCTGCAAAGTCGGGACATTTATGCTGGCCCACCCTGCAGATCATTTACCACCATTGGACCTGCTTTGTGGAATGTCCTCCCTTTGTTTTCAATTGTTTCTAATCTTTATACAGATCTCTTATTCATCTATCAAAATCTATATCTTCTTCTGGGATTATATACTATATGCGATGCTGAATGGTCACTGCTGCATGCAAGTGGCGCTATATGAAGTTCAAAATACATTATAAATTGCATTTAAAACGAGTGAAATCTACATAATTATGGATCACGGCGTTAATAGTAATGCATAAAATGTACAATACATGGCATTCAAAGTGTATTAAGGAACATAGAACCTAACCTTACTATATGCAGTTTTAATCTAGACGTTTCTGGGGGTCCCCAGGAACGAATTTTCACCCAGAAAAATCGCTAGGTGTTGTATACATGTAGATACGTACCATTTCCCACAGAAAAACTAAACGTGTAACAATTTCCAGTTCCAAAAAATTGACCGGTCATGTGCGTATACATGCAAACGTGCACAAACATGGACATGCACAAAAATGGTACCGTTGATATCGGTAAATTTTTAGTTTTGAGTGAAACGGAAAGAAAGACTGTGAATAGGTCATCAGTTTTTCAATAGCAAAATGGTATATAATTATTTTTTTAATAGCAAAATGGCATATAATTATTTTTTTAGTGGCAAAATGGTATATAATTTTTTTAGTAGCAAAATGGTTTATAATTATTTTTCTGATATGGATGGATGGAACCGATTTGACCAGGGTCTATGACAACAGAGGCCGTTACCATGGACAGAAAATTGCTCGACATATTGCAGCACTTAAGAGCTTTTGCAATTGCAGTTTTGATTTTTTCTGAGATTTTGACCCCGAAAGACCAAATAAGTCGTCACCGATCACGTGGTGTCGTCGGTGACTCGGTTGCCGGTTGTCCCCCCCCCCCAGCTCAAAAGGTCCGTCCAAAATGGACGTTTGTCCAGCTCCCGGAAACCCAACCCCCAAGCAGGGGTCTAGATTAAACACTGCCTTATGTGTTACCCTCTTCAAGTTCTACCACCCACAACAACAACTCAAATGAACTTTGTAACCAGGTTACGAAGAGCTTCCGAAGATAATAAAATAATCACTTGTCAATATAAAGAATGTAAGGAGCTGTAAATAAACAGAGTTTGAACGACATTAAAAGTCAATGTTACTCAATAAACCCTAGTTCCACCCAAAGAAACAGTGAACCATTCACCCTGCAAGTCGTCGCTGCAGTAATCTTTACACCGGTTGACCTGCACCAGCGCGAAATCCTTGCTTTGAAATATAGACGCCGCACAACTGTTGGTCACTGCTTGTCAACACCTTAAGAAGGCTTTATATAAATTTTATATATAGAGGAATGTCGCACCATCCACCGAACTAATAAACAAATTCGACACCTCTTTTAAGTGAAATATTAGCCTTACAAGTTAAAGTGGAAGAGCACATACTGTGTGTTCATCGACGAAGATCACAAAAATTAATACTAAGAGCTGTATAATTATGTCAAACAAATTTTTTCGAGGACAACAGCCTCTGTTGTCATAAGCCCTCGTCAAATCTGCATCCATCCATACTCTGTGTTTTGTGTAGATCGATAGACAATCAGATAGAACGTCGCAAAAACACAATTATTCCGTCGACGTTAAAACCTTATAATTATTTGCCAAAGATGTCGCTAAGCCATCGTCCGTCCGTCCTCAATAAGGCTCCACGGACGGACCCCATTAGAAGCTTTGTGGGATGAAATTCACTTAGCAGCATGAAATTCCTGACCACATTGGTTCGTTCGTAGGCAGTTTGTGTAGGCAATCCGATTTAAATATAGCTAGTCATGCAGTTGGAATGTGAAAAAGTTGTTTATGACGGCTGTTTAAAGACCATTGAGATATCTAGAGAAATTTATGTAATAAAAATGGGCCGTTTATAGTTAAGACATTCCATGCACTATATTGAACGCTGAGCAGGGTGGGGACATTGGATGATAAACATCCGTAATCGACCGATACTTCACCATTAAATAGTGGTCGTACTAAATGCTTCACACTTAAAAAGTACATAGTCAAGGACTTTGAGTATTGTGTTGCTATAATGGCAATCATGAATTTCAGCGTCGTTATAAAATGGTGATATAGTACGTTAAAATGGTGTTTTATCGCTGCTTTATATTTCTTGTGCATATGGGGTGTTTAACAACATTTTACGGATATGTGGACCATGGACGTCACCCTTGTCTTTTTCCTTTAATTTTCCTATTGCGAAAGGTTTCAAACATAAATTGGTTTGTGTGACTAGATGATTTTCAACGGCACTGTATCACCACAAAGATGAAGATGATGATAATAATGATGTTGACGATATGGAATATGACTATGATGAAGAAGAAGAAGATGATGATGATGATGATGATGACGATGACTTCTAAGACTGTTTTGTTGCGCAGGGTGATGAGGGTTCGAAGTCAACGGCCTTCGATAGTATAGAGATGTAAGAAGAGTGTAAGTGAAAATTGTAGCGAACCAGGTCGCTACTAGCTACCTTACTTATTTATTTAAGTGAGGCCGCTATTTTAATGGTGAATTCATGGGTGCTATGCTTAGCACTGATCGATGCGGTCATCGCTATTTTTAGCTTCCCATGCATTTTCTAATGGAAGTTTCCACCACCGGCGATTTTTGATTGGTTAGACATCACGCGATGTTTTAAGCGCCAAAAAGCGCTCTCTTGCGGCAAATTATCGCGCAAACCTTCAGTCGGGCAGTAGAATTGAACCGGTTAAGACCTGCGCTTGCGGAGATCGTGAAACGTGACGAAATTGATGGTATTTTCGATGCTGGCAAGTTTTCTCAGATAGAAGACGAGGTTCTTCCGATGTCTGGTGAATCGAGGTGTAATTAAGAAGATTTCCGGCCACGAATAAATTAATATTACGCTTCCGACGGGGAAATTCTGGCATCGGCTGACGACTCAATAATTTTCTACAGGACGGAAAACGATGGATCGGCTGTCTTAAAATATCAATGGGAGCAGGGAAGTATAAGCAATCCAATCTATAGAGCTCGAACCTGAACTAAGTGTAATTAGATAAAACTTGTATCGCTATTTTGGTGCAAATATTAGTTGTGGTATATTCAGTCTGTGAACTGATCGGATAGGTGTGAAATACTCAGTCTGCGAACTGATCTGATAAAACTTAAGCTAGTCAATAGACATAGGCGTTTTAGGAAGGCCTTAATAGTGAATCTTCAATATTGTTTCTATTTTATCGGCCGTGTAAATAATTGCTAATGAAAGACAGACAGTCGCTTGATTAATTTTACAATAAATGAAACTTGAATAGAGAACTGTGAAGTGATTTCTGCTATCGAATTATAATGGACTCCGATGGGGAAACGGACAGTGTCTTAGGGACAGGACAAGAGGAAGATGAGTTATGTCCGAGAGAAACCCTTGAGTTGGGGACTACAGACAATACTGATGACTTAGACCCTGCTGTATTACAGAAACAAATGACTACCATAGAACAATTTATGGAGCGCCAGAGTAGCATTCTAATCGGTCTAGCTGAAGAGCTGAATCTAGTTTCCATGCAGCAAGCCCAATTAAGTTCCCGCCAGAAAGAATGTGAAACAATGGTAAGGTCGGTAGTTGAAAGTAAAGAGGGTGATGGAGCTTGGGGAAAAGTTGAGGAATCGAACCCTGATAAGCACCCATTTAATGGGGCTGTTGTGAGCTTAACAGCCACCGCTGACATATGTCCGAAATCGGCCCATCCTGAGGAATTTGGTAACCAGAGAAGCTCACACCCTAGGTTAGGATTCGAACCCGCTACCATTGACACAAAAACCCTTGACCTAGGACCCGGCTTTCCTCAACCGCGCTTAAGGGGGCGCGCAACACTAGAGCCCATTAATTTGGGGGTGGAAACGGTAGGACAGGCGGCCCCCCCGCGCGTCACAATTGGTTCCAGCAAGTGGGATGAAGCTACAGAAGGTCATGGGTCAGAGGGTAAAATAATAATGGATCCCAGATTTAGTAGACCAGAAGATTTATGGGAAAAAGTGGAAAATGGAAAAGAAAATTTTTCACAAGATGATCCAAGAAGAATGGATGTACAGATGAAATACTTTGGTGCTAGACCAAAGGATTTACAAGGTCAAGGTCAAAAGGTAAATGACTTACAAGGTCAAAAGGTAAATGATTTACAAGGTCAAGGTCAAAGAGTAAATACGACTGACATGTTGCATAGTCAAACAATGCATTATTATGATACAAATGTTTTGTATAGAGATTTTGACTTTGAAAATTACATGTGTAGAAAACAAGATGATAAATTAGTTAGAATTGGAATCGAAAATAAATCTGAAAACGATGATTCAGAAATCACTGACTTGCGACCTCTACATAGACTCGAACTCGAATCAAAAGCGTTAGGTGTAGAGCAAAATGAGGGTAAAACTTGTACTAATCCCAGACTTTTAGTTTCAGATGGAAAAATGGGGGATTCTTCGTTGCTGAGCGACGACCACGTGGGAACATGGGATGCACATCCTCGTCAGTCAACGACTGCTACCCCATGGGCTGCCACCTTCCCCCCCTCGTCGGTTCCTGAAACAGAAAAATTCCGGTCACCGAGCAACATGCTGTCACAAGTGACCGCTTCAGTCACCTCGGCTGCTTCTGATGTTCTGTTCTGCGAGTCGAAAACAGAAACCGGAAGAACCCTCCCAGTCTTCGCATCAGTTCCTCAGATGTTCGCGTACACATCTGCTCCGAGTCGACCGATCATGTCCATGGTGTCCCTGTCGTCGGAAACTCGAGTCACGCACAGCTACGAATACATGCATTGGGCTAATGGTCAGCCCATGTATGCGCCATACAGTCAGAAGATGGTTCCACCTGTTCCAGTCTTCCCTGTCTACGCGGAAGCAATTTCTCTTCCGATCCAGATGCAACCGTGGCCCATGACGAGCACAGTTCTGGAAAACTCTGTCAAGGTCATGCAACTGCATCCATCGTCAGAAATGTTCAGCCCAGCCAGTGTGAACTGCCAAGATAACTGTCTGAAAACAGCTGAAGGAAAGACAGTCAGTCTTTCTTTCCCAGCAGTGCAAGTTGCTGCTGAAAGTCGAGCATCAACTGGTGACATGGTAACGCCATCAACCAACACAGAACAAGAAAAAGCTGCCGACTCAACAAGAGAGAAGGTGAGATCGCACATGAAACTAGGTCATTATAATGGAAAAACGTCGGTAGAGGTGTTCCTAAAAAAATTTGAGGTGTGTTCCAAGAACAATCGATGGACAGAAGACGAAAAACTAGCACAATTGACCTGCGCACTGGTCGAACCTGTAGATCAACTTCTCTATGAATTTGACTCTGACACAATCACCACATGCGCCGACTTGATGGACAGGTTGAGGCTAAGACATGGGAGCACTGACCAAACGGTTTTGTACCAGACTCAACTAAGTGCTCGCAGACAGAAGGTAGGAGAAGATCTGGGTTCTTTAGTCCAAGACATAAGACGATTAATGATTCTGGCATTTCCAGGACCGAGGTCAACACACAGTGAAACTATAGCGATCAAAGCTTTCCTTGATGCCTTACGAGATAAAGAGCTAGCCTTAAAAGTGAGAGAGAGGGAACCGGTCACCCTAGACAATGCATACAAAACGGCCATGAGACTGGAAGGCTACCGCAGAGCTGATGAAGATGGCATGGACCGCCAAGAACGACGTCCAGGCCGAGTCAAAACTGTGAAGGAAAGTGATAACACGGGAGATTGCGATATGAAAGAATTTCGCGAAGACATTGCCCGTCAATTAAAACAATTGAGTGACAGAATGGACTGCCTGCTGAATACTCCATCGACCGAAAGACACTATCCGCCATGGCAACCGCAACGCAACCCTTCGGCATGGAGAGGCATAAACTATAGAAATCAACGTTGGAGTCAGAAACCGAATGAAAACTACCGAAGAACTCCTGACAACCGACGCTGCTTCGAGTGCAACCAGGTTGGACATTTGGCCCGGGTTTGTCCTCGCAGAGTAACCTCTTCGTCAACTGGAGAGCAAGATGAACCTGAAGAACCTGGGGTGAGTAACGCTAGACATGTAAAAGGAAACAGTGACGCTTATCTGTCCGTGACAATTAGAGGAAAGAAATTGCTAGCTTTGTTAGACTCTGGCAGCGAAATGACATTATGCCCTGCGTCGCTAGTGGATCCGGCGGAAATCAAAGGCTCCAGTCAACTGTTGCAAGCTGCTAATGGGTCTGCAATTCGGGTACTGGGGGAGACTGTATTGAAACTGAAAATCGAAGATCAGGCCTTCGAAATTCCTTGTTTGGTAACTGAGCAGGTTGCTGAACTTATCCTCGGTCTCTCATGGATGGTGAAAGAAAATGTCCTGTGGCATATGGGGAAAAGATGGGTCCTCGTGCGGAACTTTTGGTTCACCGTTCATGGTAAATCCCGTTCAGGACTATGTCGTAAAATAATCGTTTCTCGTGATGTTCAAGTGCCATCAAACAGTGAAATGGACATAACGACACATGCTGTATTACCCAACCTGAAGGCGGTAGCCACCCACTGGGCTGTCAGACCTCAACTGTTGGACTCCGGGCTCATTCTAGCAGGGACCCTGCTTCCACACCGGACTTTTGATCTGCCACTCAGAGTCATGAATCCGACCAGTCGATCCATCTGGATAAAGAGAGGAATCCAATGCACCGCCGAACCGGTTATCGTAGCAGACGAAGAGCCGCTTGCAACGACCGATTCTGCTTGCGCAGCTATCACCGAGACATCGCGGAAGCAAACCGAAGGTGAGGTTACCGAGATTCTGGCCCCGCTATGGGAAGAGATTGCAGCTGATGTGCCGGAGGGAGTACAGCAAAGATTACAGGCAATCATCTTAGAAAATCAGAAGGCCTTCTCCTTAAATGAATGGGACTTGGGTTTCACCGATGCGATTCAGCACGAGATTGAGACGGGGACCGAAAGCCCTGTTAGACAATCGCTGCGGCGGCAACCCATGTCCGTACTACCTACCATCGACGAACAAGTAAATCAAATGTTGCAGCAAAGACTCATTGAACCCTCCGCTTCCGCTTGGGCCAGCAATGTGGTTATGGTCACGAAGAAAGACGGTACCCCGAGGTTTTGTGTGGACTACCGCGCGGTGAACACTAAAACCCGGAAGGACGCCTACCCCCTCCCCCTCATAGGCGAAAGTCTCGACGCTTTGGCCGGGGCAAGGTGGTTTAGTACTTTCGACCTCCGTGCGGGTTACCATCAGGTAGCGGTACATCCAAGAGACCGGCATAAGACGGCGTTCATCACTAGAAGAGGAAGCTTCCAGTTTCGGGTCTTACCATTCGGCCTCTGCAATTCGCCGGCCACCTTTTCACGAATGATGAACCTAGTAATGGCTGGACTGAACTTCGAGGTATGCCTCATCTACCTTGACGACATCATTGTTTTTGCCGAAGACCTGGAGACGCACCTGGACCGACTAAAACAGGTGCTGGAGCGTCTAGCCAAGGTGGGACTGAAATTGAAACCGTCCAAATGTCATCTGCTACAACGACAAGTACTATTCCTAGGACATGTGATCAGCGAGCAGGGAATCACGACCGATCCGGAAAAGACAGTTGCTGTGCGGAGCTGGCCGACTCCGAGAAACCTTAAGGAAGTCCGAGGCTTTATCGGATTGTGCTCGTACTACCGGAAGTTCGTCCCCGACTTCTCTAACATCGCTAAACCGCTGCATGCCCTGACAAGGAAGGGGTGTCGTTTTCTCTGGTCGGAAGAGTGTGAAATGGCCTTCACCCAGTTGAAGCAACTTCTTATCGAGGCACCAATCCTGGCTTTACCATTGGACGACGGAATGTACGTCCTTGACACTGATGCATCAGGAGAGGCCATAGGAGCTGTTCTATCGCAAATCCAACGAGGACAAGAACGAGTCATTTGCTATGGAAGCCGCCTCTGTTCGAGAGCTGAGCAGAATTATGATGTAACGAAAAGAGAGCTTCTCGCAATCGTACATTTCTTAAAGACCTACCGACAGTACTTGCTGGGGCACCGTTTTCTCCTTCGAACAGATCATTCGGCGCTTCAATGGTTGAGGAGAACCCCTCTCCCCATCGGACAGCAAGCGCGCTGGCTAGCCATCACAGAAGAATTTGAATTTGACATTCAGCACCGGGCAGGGACGGCACATCGAAACGCAGACGCTATGTCCCGCATTCCACCACAAATACAAGCTGTTCGAGAACTGCGAGACTTCTCGAATGGGCTAACTGGCTTACCAATGGATTGGAATAAGTCTGTCATGCGTGACGAGCAAAGAACCGATACCGATTTGGACTGGGTGATTCAGAAGAAGTTGGACTCGAGCGATCCGCCCTCTTACGAGGAAGTAAGGAGTCAGAGTGGAGCCGTAAAGAACCTAATCTCCCAATGGCCGCAGTTGGAGTTGAGAGATGAACTGTTGGTACGGAAATGGCTGGACGCAGAGGATGGCAACGTTGCTAACTACCAGTTGATTCCACCTCCTAGTCGTCGGTTGGCGTTGATTCAGATGTCCCACGAGGGAATCACTGGAGGACACATGGGAATCAAACGAACCTTGTCCCAGTTACAGAAGAGAGCCTACTGGCCCGGCTGGCGAGAAGACGTTCGGATGGCACTGAGGCGATGCACTCCTTGCGCCCAATACTTCAGAGGCAAACCGCCCAAGCAAGGGCGACTGCAATCAATGGCCGTAGGAGCGCCCATGGAATGCCTCGGAGTTGACATCACCGGACCGCATCCCACTTCCAGCAAAGGACACCGTTATATCCTGACAGCTGTCGACCACTTCACGCGCTGGGCGGAGGCGCATCCGATCCGCAACCAAGAGGCAGCGACCGTGGCCCGTGTCCTCGTGAAGGAAGTGTTCTGCCGGTTCGGGTGCCCGCGGCAGATCCTGACGGATCAAGGGCCCTGCTTCGAGGCGGCCCTGTTTCAAGAACTGTGCCGTCTCCTCCAAATCGACAAAATCCGTACCACTCCCTACAAGCCGAGCACGAATGGCGCGGTCGAAAGGTTTCATCGGACCCTGAACGCCCTCCTGGGAAAGGTGGTAGCCCAAAATCAGAAAGACTGGGATGTGCATCTGCCCTACGTCCTGGCCGCCTACCGAGCCAGCGAGAATGAAAGCACCGGATTCACTCCGAATCGGTTGTTTCTGTCAAGGGAATTGTGCATGCCTATTGATTTAGTGCTTGGGGATGTGCGGGACATGAATATCTTGTTAAATGTGGATGACTTTGTTGCAAATCAAATTGAAAATGTACAAACTGGTTTTAAAACTGCCAGGAAAGTTATGCAGCGCCAGGCTACCACTAGGAGTGCCCGCTACAACCTGAGGGTCAAACCGGCTACCTTTGCCATTGGGTCTTGGGTTTGGTATTTCTACCCGAGGCGACGACCCGAGGTAAAGGAAAAATGGAATAAACCCTATACTGGACCCTACCGAGTTATGGCACAACTGGGTCCTGTCCTGTATAAAATACAGAAGTCGGCCCGATCACAGGTTAAGTTAGTTTACGTCGATAAACTAAAACGATACGAAGGAGAAACCCCTAGGGACTGGGAGATGGACCTTACCCCTGACCTGATTGAACCAGTTGACCTGGAGGTTTTGGCAAATGCCAATGATTCGGGCGAAGAAGAAGAGGTAGCCCCTTCGAGACCGCGTAGGACCATTGTACCGCCCCGTAGGTATAGAGAATAACGTAATGTGATGTAATGTGATATGATAGGGTAGTCCTGTCGCGTAATGGCGACAAGTAGGTGAATAGAGAATAGAGTCTTCTCTGCTTTAGTTGTGTTTTGATGATATTATATGTGGCCTTGAGATGTAGGTTTACATTTTTCTTTTAATGTGCGTTGATATATTGTGCTTTCTTACTGTGTAAAAATGTGAAAGTTGATTACAGTGATGAAGTGTAATATGATGATATAGGTTATGTGAGAATGCATAGTTTTATTAGTGTGAAATGTAGCTTAAGTATTTCAGATTATATGTGTGTCCTCTGATGATAAAATTAACTAAGTAGATGAGATGAATAATAAAGAAATGGGATAAATAGGAGATAACCAGGTAAAGATAGTTGTACCTGTTTCGTGTAGAATCCCTCCAGGTCGTGTAATGGCGACGAGAGTAAGCGATGGGAGAATAGAATCTTCTCTGTTTTATTTGCTTTTTGATGATATGTGACTATGTGATGTGGGAATACATTGTTTTATTTTCTTGTGCATAAATGCTGTGCTTTCTGATGTAAGCTAGTTGGCTATAACTATGTGAAAATGTTTACAGTAAGTGTTAAGTAGCAGTTACAAGAAAGTAATGTAGAGTGATGTGATGCTACAAGGACATTTAGTAAGTATGAGCTCCAGCGTAATGCTTAAAGAGTAGTCCTTTAGTTTGAAATAAAAAGGGTAGTTTTAAACTCAGCTTAAATATTTGAATTGCTTCTTGTTGCCACGAAGAAGGGCAAATTTTGTGCTTGTATGCTATGTGCATAATAATGGTTGTAAGTTAAAAAGTTATGATTATAATATGCTATGGTAGAAGTAATTAGCATTCTGCGTGGTGATTGAAGGATAACCTTGTGTGATTGGATGAATGAGTAACTTGGTGATGATGTGGTGCTAGATTATGTAGTAAGGTTGAGTAGAGCACCCAATTGTAAGCATCGCCCTGAGAGTTGGTGAATAAGTTGGATTATAGACTTAGAGGCAAACTCACTGTAGGAGGCAGTGGAGATTACAGTCAATGGTGAGCTGTGCCTGAGGTATTGACGATGAGTTCGTCCAGTCTTAGACCACTTCCTGAGGGGTTGTGATGTAATAGACTAGTATAGGATATGGGAGTAAGTTCCTTATGCCTTAGGTATGCTTAGCGAAGCAGTAATGCCTTAATTGTTCCAGGTAGCCTAGCCTTGATGTAATGATGAAACGTGTGCATGTTGGTATGCATTATTAGTAGCCTAGGTTTATGATCTGATGTTGCTTACTCACTAGCAGTGGCTTTGGTATAGACAGGATGAGAGCCTGTAAAACCCAGCATAAGTGAAAATTGCTGTAATGTTTGGCTTGGTGAATGGATGAACTGTGGGTTCATGTTGCCATAGAAACTGACTGTTTGTAGGAAACAAACAAATGTCTACGAGGTAGTATGAGGTAATGTGTATGAGAGTGACTGAGTGTACTTGAAGATGGATTCTTTATTTTGTGGCTTTTGGATGACAAGCTATAAATAGAGTGTGGCCTCAGACTTTATTGTGTGTCTGAGATTCAGTAGAATAATAATGCCATAAAATTGTGTTAAGGTATAAATTCTTCTAAGGTGATACTGTTGCACGAAGAATATAACAGTGTTTAATTAATGTAAGATTTGGCGCCGGAACATGACTACATGTGTTAAGAGGACTTTCTCTCGCTAGGGTTCCGTGCAATTGCTGGAAGTAGGATGTAGTTAAGTATGTGTTGTAGACTAATAAATGATGTCAGAGTGAAGACACCTGCTTGAGTAATGGTAGCCTGTATTAGTGATAAACTGTATGGTTTTGGCCATGCATAGTTAATAGAACTGTAGTTTAGAATTGTTAAATTCAATTGTGAAACTGATTGTACAAGTGAATAAGATGTCAGTTGATTGCTTTATGTTATCAATAATAATGTGGACTATAACAAGATTAAGAATAGGCTTCGTAATGGCAGTTCTGAACTTTGTTGTGAATTTTGGAGAAGGTGCTACGAGTGTCTTGGGAGTGATATGTTCTTGCATTGCTGCGTTCCTCCTTGTCAAGATATTAGTAATGTATGATGTATGTCATTTGGTGATAACGGGTAGTAGCGATAGAAGAAAACAGAGTATTCTGTTAAGGACATTCTGAATTGCTTTGTTGGTCAGTTCGAGGACCTCTACTAGTTAAGAGTTATTTCGGGCATTTGTGAACCCTTATGACTGAATCATACTCAGTCATTGTACAAGCTTTTATGTCTGATTGGAATAGAATTCGACACGAAGCTCATGTTCTGTTAACGGAAAATCACTAATCTTCTGTTGGTCAGTTTGACCGCTTCGCTTGGTTAAGCTTGTCAATTGGGCATATGTGAACCCGAGTGGCAGATTTGTATTCAGCCTTTGTGTGGATTCTTATACGGCTGATCTGCGTGGAATATGTTATAATGATAATTCCTGATGTCAGTCTCTGAGACATTTTAAGTATAATGTTAAGTAGAATTTATCGGGTATATGTATATCAGGTTCGATCTCCAGAGTTTGTTTTAAATTTCCCAGGGTACTGGTAAATTTAAAAAGTAAATGGGGGAGGGTGTAGCGAACCAGGTCGCTACTAGCTACCTTACTTATTTATTTAAGTGAGGCCGCTATTTTAATGGTGAATTCATGGGTGCTATGCTTAGCACTGATCGATGCGGTCATCGCTATTTTTAGCTTCCCATGCATTTTCTAATGGAAGTTTCCACCACCGGCGATTTTTGATTGGTTAGACATCACGCGATGTTTTAAGCGCCAAAAAGCGCTCTCTTGCGGCAAATTATCGCGCAAACCTTCAGTCGGGCAGTAGAATTGAACCGGTTAAGACCTGCGCTTGCGGAGATCGTGAAACGTGACGAAATTGATGGTATTTTCGATGCTGGCAAGTTTTCTCAGATAGAAGACGAGGTTCTTCCGATGTCTGGTGAATCGAGGTGTAATTAAGAAGATTTCCGGCCACGAATAAATTAATATTACGCTTCCGACGGGGAAATTCTGGCATCGGCTGACGACTCAATAATTTTCTACAGGACGGAAAACGATGGATCGGCTGTCTTAAAATATCAATGGGAGCAGGGAAGTATAAGCAATCCAATCTATAGAGCTCGAACCTGAACTAAGTGTAATTAGATAAAACTTGTATCGCTATTTTGGTGCAAATATTAGTTGTGGTATATTCAGTCTGTGAACTGATCGGATAGGTGTGAAATACTCAGTCTGCGAACTGATCTGATAAAACTTAAGCTAGTCAATAGACATAGGCGTTTTAGGAAGGCCTTAATAGTGAATCTTCAATATTGTTTCTATTTTATCGGCCGTGTAAATAATTGCTAATGAAAGACAGACAGTCGCTTGATTAATTTTACAATAAATGAAACTTGAATAGAGAACTGTGAAGTGATTTCTGCTATCGAATTATAATGGACTCCGATGGGGAAACGGACAGTGTCTTAGGGACAGGACAAGAGGAAGATGAGTTATGTCCGAGAGAAACCCTTGAGTTGGGGACTACAGACAATACTGATGACTTAGACCCTGCTGTATTACAGAAACAAATGACTACCATAGAACAATTTATGGAGCGCCAGAGTAGCATTCTAATCGGTCTAGCTGAAGAGCTGAATCTAGTTTCCATGCAGCAAGCCCAATTAAGTTCCCGCCAGAAAGAATGTGAAACAATGGTAAGGTCGGTAGTTGAAAGTAAAGAGGGTGATGGAGCTTGGGGAAAAGTTGAGGAATCGAACCCTGATAAGCACCCATTTAATGGGGCTGTTGTGAGCTTAACAGCCACCGCTGACATATGTCCGAAATCGGCCCATCCTGAGGAATTTGGTAACCAGAGAAGCTCACACCCTAGGTTAGGATTCGAACCCGCTACCATTGACACAAAAACCCTTGACCTAGGACCCGGCTTTCCTCAACCGCGCTTAAGGGGGCGCGCAACACTAGAGCCCATTAATTTGGGGGTGGAAACGGTAGGACAGGCGGCCCCCCCGCGCGTCACAAAATTCCGATTATTAATAGACACCTTTGAAAAGTATAGTCACTGTGTTATAATAATCATTGATCGCAAAACGTAACCCAGCTATAGAGATATTGTCTCTCGTCTGCTCGATAACCATAATGATTCAGAACAACAATACTATGGAATCACTTTAGTCAGTGAAAATAATATAAGCTGGTTACAAGCCGGGACGGATTAACCAGTATGCCAAGTCTGCCATGGCGGCGGACCCCTCCCCATCGTCTGGCGGCCCCGCCCGGGAGCAACAAGAATGTTTAATTTGTTTTTTCTAAAATTCAGCTTCACTTCAAGAAAAGTGTGTAAACTTACACGTGGCAATTGCTGATTGGTTTTTGTGAAACGAACAATGGTTGGCTCTTATATCTGTGCCAGCAATAGTTGCGATTTTGGTGGTATTCCGTTTACTTTTAAAACCTGGCAGAGAGGAAGACAAAGAGGGAAGGTAGATCGATCGCATTGAGAGAAACAAACAGACAGGCAAACAGACAGACAGACAGACAGACAGACAGACAAACAGACAAACAGACAGACAGACAGACAAACAGACAGACAGACAGACAAACAGACAGACAGACAGAGAGGCAGGCAGACAGAGAGGCAGGCAGACAGGGATACCAAAGAATTTAGTTCAATTAAATTGAAATCTGTAATAGGCTGCAGCTTCATACACAAAGTATATCATATCATCTCACAAAGGCAATAAATTAAAATTATATATGAGAGGACCTCAGGGCTTTTTTAAACGTGCAGTTGTACACAAAATGTGCAGTTCTAAATGGATTTGTGCAGTTGTAGAATCACTTCTGTACAGTTAAAACTAGCAAAAAATGGTTATTGTCCTCCGATTGGAAATAATTTACCATGGAGGATGGGAAGGAAAAGAAGGGGCTGTGCAGTTCTAAAAATTCCTTTAAAACAGCCCTGGAGGAACTCTGCTGTATGAAAGCGGTGCGTGGACGGCTTCCAGGCTGTGCAGCTGTGCTGGTCTATGTAGCACGAAGACTTTAGGTCTATTCATCTATACATAGATAGATGGATACAATAATTATTATAGATTATGCATCACTATCGTGATATGCTAGCAGACTGCAGATAACCGAGCTCTGATCAACTTTATACGCACGCCTATAATTGCCAAATTGCCATCGCCCAGGCCTACCCAATGTTTCGTCTTCGCTTCAAGATATAAACAACCGTGCTGGAGAGTAGCCTATTGTAATTGCTATAACGAAAGTGACGTTGCCGAGGAAAGAAATATTTCAACTTTTCCGTGCTCGAAATAGGCGACTCAAAGAACGCGATGACAGGGAAAGAAATAGGATTAGCGTTTTCTCGATAGTCCAAAACTGGAGATTTTTTCATAAACTCCAAAGCGATAGTCCTGTCAGTTGAGTCAGAGGAAGGGCGTTTTTTAAAACCCATTTGCAACTGTCACGACTAGAAAAATTGAACAATAGTCGGTAAACATAAATCATAGGATTTCAACCGCTAAACTGAACAATAAATTGTCTACTGCATCCAGTGACGTTTATAAATTGCTATTAAAAGCAGCCTGGCATTTCATTAAGTTGTAGCTTGCGATTGCGATAAGACTCCAGCAATAAGAAGGGTCTTTGATGCTACTATCGCAGAACTCCTAAAGCCATCAATAGACAGCTAATAAATCAGAAAGAGTGTGTATAAAAATCACTTTTGTGGCCTAACGTGCTTTATATTATTGCTGCATGTGATGCATAATATTACGACGTAAACTGACGATTAAAAAATGATTACTGAAGAGAATGCTCGTTAAATGTTTCTCTCAACACGAACGGCCTTTGATGCATTCTGACTTCGTTAAACAGTTGGATCCAATGCATAATTGCATATGGATGCGCTCAGTAACTTGATAACTATTATAAACGGTCATATAGTAGACGCTTGATAGCGACGAACGCCTGGTAATGCAATGATTTTTCGACACCTTAAAAACGTTTCTGAAGGACATTATATCTGACCGTCAGTTGCTTGTAGCAAGAATGTCATTTGATTAGAACTATGAAGAAAGTTTGAAAGCGTGTATAGACTGATAATTTCGAAGAGGAGACGCAGAGATCTAATTGTAATGGAAGCTTAACAGTATATACACGATTATCCCAGATAGAAGAGGGAGAACAGAGAAACAGAGACAGATAGACAGACAGACAGACAGAGAGACAGACAGACAGACATTACACGATTATCACAGATAGAAGAGGGAGAACAGAGAAACAGAGACAGATAGACAGACAGACAGACAGAGAGACAGACAGACAGACATTACACGATTATCACAGATAGAAGAGGGAGAACAGAGAAACAGAGACAGATAGACAGACAGACAGACAGAGAGACAGACAGACAGACATTACACGATTATCACAGATAGAAGAGGGAGAACAGAGAAACAGAGACAGATAGACAGGCAGACAGACAGACAGACAGACAGACAGAGAGACAGACAGACAGACAGACATTACACGATTATCACAGATAGAAGAGGGAGAACAGAGAGACAAACAGACAGTACCGATAGGTTCATTAGACATTTTAGCATTTTTTTAACTTCCTACCACGACTGACAGAGCTAGAAATAGAATAAAACTACACCATAATGTATTCAAGTTGCAGGGGATGCTTTTTGAAAGGGGAATGATTTCGTACGTCTCGTGGGGGATACTTTTGCACGACGGGGGATAGACCCTCTAGCTCAGATTCATCCGGCCGGATACTCTATTTCGCGAAGGTGATACGATTAATACGAGGATACTCTATTTCGTGACACCGGCACCGAAACTTGCTGCTCCGCCTCCAGAGTTACCAGCCACAACATCAACTTAAATGAACCAGCTTACGAAGAGCTGCCGAAGATAATAAAATAATCACTTGTCAATCTCATGATTGTATGGAGCTGTAGACTTGTGTAAACACAGTTTGGACGACATTAAACACCCATCTTACTGAATAGCCCTGGTTCCACACAAAGAAACAGTGAACCATTTACCCTCTAAATCACCACAATAATCTTTACACACGTTGAACTGCAGAAGTGCTAAATCTTTGATTTGAAGTAATAGACGTTGGCCATTCAGCAATTCTTTTCAACACCTTAATAATGCTATGCTCCAATTCTATATAAATAAAATATCTTAAGCATCGTAAGAATCATGAGGTCGCCTAATGAGGTCGCGTGGTGGTGATTAAACGTAATTGATTTTTCGTGTCTGACGAACGTTTTGTACAGGAAATCGTTTTGGTTTTTTACGGATGTTATGGATAAACTTTGCTAGACGGATTATGCGAAAATTGTTCAATATCGGAATGGATAATCGGCAGTTTTTAGCCTAGTTGAAGTTGCGGACTGTAGACAGACGTAGGCCATTAGTATTTCGTAATTTGCGGTGTGCACGGAATTTGTTTTCATTATCTGTCGCTAATTGCCCGTCATCAATTTTGTTTCGACTGAGCGTCTGTTGCGATATTGTTGGTTCCCACGATTTCGCCTTTATTGGGCGACAGAGTAATTTCAAAATTGCGAATACGACTATGACTATCTAAATTATTTATTTTAATATACACCGCATTTAATTGTTTTTCATGGCTCCAATGTAACCAATATAGGCATGAAGGTGTGTCGATATGTATGATTAGCAAAAGTGTTAAGCGATTTGAGTTCGAATTAGCTGCTAAATTATGCTAATCGATTGGAATTAGAGTAGCGGTTTGTCTAACCGATTAGCATATCGATTAGTTAGGCCGCTAATCGATTACAATTAGGATTTACTGTTTGTCTAATCGACTGTTTAATCAATGGCACTTTTTCTCCTTTTATGCATGATACATCTATGCCAGCATGTATGGCCAATTTATGCTATCTGATAATAATTAGTGAACTTCAACTCACGTCGATTTATCCACGGTTCTCGTTCATTACAGGATACACGAAATCCAGAAGTCGACTTTTCTTATCGAGTATTATACGTCACATTGCGAGCGACCGATTCAGACTCCAACCATTTATAAGAAGACTTCTTTTGCGGCTCGACGCCACAATGGACGCAACAACGGAACGGCGCTGCATGCAGCCACGCTGTATTTTGAGCCACGAGCAGAAGTAGAAGAGGCAGAACCCAAAGACGTAACTGACTCGCTTAGCTACATCGGTAAGAGCGCTGGCCGCGCGTCTGTACGCGACTCTGTGAAAGAGAGCGTACGGGCCGCAGTTCGTTTCCCGAAGGTGACTATTTCAGAGATTCAAAATCTCGGACTTGCACGGTCCGTCCACGGGGACCTAAATGGCGTGGCGATACTAATCATCTTTGATATGGCAGTGTCGTTAAACATATAACAACAGGTGCAAAGACAGAGACATTTTGGTCGCAACTGGCGTTGTTGAAGTCGACGCTGAATCAGAAACTGCTTCATCTGTCTGTCTGCTTGTCTGCCTGCGTGAGTGTTTGTTCGTGTGTTTGTGTGTATCGGTAATGTATGTTGAGCCTATCTATTTATACATGTAAGGAGGTATACGCATGCATTTACTTACCGGGTGGGCAAAGACCCTTAGGTGTTTTGCCAATATCTTGGCCAAAAGTAAGAATTTCGGAATGAAATTTTGCAGGCTTAAAGGCAATTCATATCTACACATAATGGCAATATAACATTTCAATTAGAACAAAAGTTATAGTACTATTAGTGAGACCACCACCGTTTTTTTTGACGACTCGAAAACGGAACGCATCAAAAAGAAGTAAAAAAACGATTTTATTAAGTCACATCTCAAATAACTGTTGTGAAATGAACTTGTTGGTACATCACAACTTGTGCTCAATGTGCCCACCACCAGTGCCAAAACTTCTTTTGAGCGTCTTTGTAAAGTTCTTGATGGCCCTGTTGATGCGTTCGAAAGGCAAATCTTCCCATGCAGAGCAACTCCAATTCGCCCATCAATTCTTTTACAGCTCTTGGTTTTGGTTGCAAATTGTGATATTTCTCCAGCATAGCTCTCCGCAATTGATTATCAATCCATGCATCGGGTTCAAATTCGGAGATTTAGGAATTTTAGGGCCATTGCCATTCTCAATAAAACCAGAGCGATCGACATTTAGCCGATCTCCTTTCATCCACGGCAAGTCTCTTAACTCTCAGCTTAACTCTAAATTTCTGCGCTCTCACTATTTATCAGAGTAAACGTTGTTCATATATCTTTGTATCCCAAGGATCTTGCTCAAGAGGTTTCTGAATACGCATTTTGTCTGTCATTGACACTTTGGCCATTTTCATTCATTAGAAATTTGAATTTCATTGCTATAAAAGCAAAATTATTAATCTGACAGATTCCTTATTTACTAACTTGATCGTCATCGGTGACCTGCAGCTACGCTGATATCCTGTTTCTTTTTTAAATAATAATAATGATCATCTGGCAAATGGCAATATCCAAGCTATTTGATAACAAATATTTGAGACGAGACTTGATAAAATCGATTTTTGATACTTGTTGTTACTTTTTGCTGCGTTAGGTTTTTGAATCGTCAAAAAAACAGTGCTTGGTCTCACTAAAAGTAATTAGACTTTCGTTCTGTTTGAAATATGTTGATGAAATCTGGCCATCATGTGCAAATATGAATTGCCTATAAGCTTGTACAATTTTATTTTAAATTTCTTACTTCAGGCCAAGATATTGGCAAAAAACTTTAGGGTCTTCTTTGGCCCACCCTGTACAAGTATACATAATTATTTTATGTATGTAGCCATAAAATTTAAATACGCAGATAATATCCATCATCTAGCGTCATGTAGCTGTAGATTGCAAGATTGTAGATAGCTGTAGAGGGGCTGACCCCTCGCCAGAGGGAATAATCCTAGCCTGAAGGGAAAGAAGACCTAGCGTCATGTAGCATGATAGACAGTTGGACAATAAAAATTGGTTACTGACGCTTAACGACAATGAGTTGTAACAAAGTTTATTTGCGTCGCCATTCTGTTTTCCAGTCTCCACTGGCTCTACGACAAGTTGATTTCTACATACAATGTCAACAAGCGAGACACGTGCACGATCTTTAAATTGAATAATTATGTGGTTTGGTTAAATATATGAAATCAGTTTGCAACTTTATAGAGGTGTCTAAACAATCGAATTTAATGTTTTCCTGCGTTCTTGTCACACTTGTCTGTAATGCATAATTTTTATACATTCACATCTCTATCTCTTTGTGCACCTACCTTTCTCAGTTCTATTGGTTGTTAATCTCTGTGTGAACTTCGCTTCGTATCGCTATATATTCATGCAAATGTTTAGCAGTAAATCTGGTTTATATGTGAGGTCTGTGATGTTGTCTGCCTGCCTGAATATAATGTCTCCATTATGTGAGCCTGAGTGCCTTTCCATCTTGTTATCTATATCTGTATATCTGTTTTCCTGTCTGTCTGTCTTTGTCTACCTGCCTGCTTACCTCTCTGCCTAAAAAACATAAGCCTATTTTCTGTAATTTTTGTATTTGAAACACTCATAAGCTCACAAGTCATGCTTTTGATATCTTACCCTCCCAATTTTTTTTCTAATCGCTTACGTTGTCCGCCGTTTGTCCATAACTTATCAAAAATGTCTGATGCCGTTCGCCGATTAGACATTTTGTTTAAACTCCATGCATTATGCATCATAGCGGATGAAACAATTGCAACAGGATCGTCATTATATGAGGAGTTTCTCTTGAAGCAGCGCTATAAAAAAATTAACGAATCCGATTCCGAATTGGTATTATGGGCGTATCCTTCCCTTTACCAATCGATCAAATAATCAATCAGTCATTATTTTGATCTTTTCATCCCTTCGTCCTACCATTCATTTATCTATACCCGGCCTTACTTCTACCTATTCGATCCATCCGCCACTCCACTGACCCACCACCACACACACACATCCAACAATACTCCACCATTCAAGCGTTCTCCTCTTCACCCAAACGTCCTTTTATGGTGCCTTCTCCACGTCTTCTTATTGCGTTTCTCAACTATTTTGGACAACGCACACTGGGACAAAACTTAAATAACAAGACATGGATCAACGTTTCTATCCGATGTTATGTGATTGTGGGGGACTGTAGATTATCGGAGCAATGATAATAGCAATACATTGCATATATCTATAGCATGGTGCTAATGACGACGTACATGTACATGTAGCCTAGATGGTTTGCATTTCAGGGCGAAATATCTGTAAAAGTACGTTGGATAGCTACATCCAACCATTTTAAGCTACACTCCTCCAGCACTACCACCCATAAACACAAGCCAAAGTAACTCTATATCCAGTTTACGAGGAGCTGTTGAAGATAAGGAACTGCATGTAAAGACGTTGTGAACGACAGCAAAAGCCCATGTCATTGAATAAACTCTGTTTTCACACAAACAAACTGCGAACCATTCACCCTCCAATTCAACGCGGTTATCTTGACACCCGTTTACCTGCACCAGCGCAAAATTCTTGCTTTGAAATACAGATCGCGCATCATTTAACGATCATTTTCGACACCTTAATAATGTTTGAACTTATTCTATATAATAAGCCACTGCGTCGTCCGAACTGATGAATATTTCTACACCTGTTTTAAGTGTAATATCATTCTTACAAGTAAATGTAGAAAATTAACAATTCTGGGTATATCCATGTCAACGAGCAATAGGCCTAAGATAGAGAGCTGGAACGTGATAAAAAATATAATATTCTGTCGACGCTAAAGACTTATGTCACAAAAGATGTCGATAAACCATCGTCCGTCCTCAGTCGTACGGATCTGATTTAGAGGCTTTGTGGGATAAAATTCCCATGTCAGTACAATAAAAAATTTCTAAACACTTCGTTTCGTGCGTATTGATAGTTTGCATAGGCTGCTGTACAGACAATTCGATTTTTAAAAAGTCAGTCGTGCAGTTGGAATGTGAAGGAATTGTTTATAATGGATGCTTGAAAGACCATTAAGATACCGGTATCTGCAGAAATTTAGGTATACGAAAAAATTGACCGTTTATTATTAGGGCACGTCATACACTAGGCCTACATTGCACATTGAGCATGGTGGACATTGGTGTTGACTTCTCAGATATGGTGGAGCATCAAGCACCAGCACCGAGTGGTCATAGGTTGAGGGAACGAGTGGTTATTTCCCTGTTATCAGTGTAATGAGTCGGAGAAAAAGTCTGACGTCCTATGTAAAATGATTATGTTACTGGAGATGTGTAGGCAGACGCACGTTACAAGTCCGTGCATACGATTGGTATGCATACACAGTACATGTTGCATCAAAAGATAAGAAAATCATCGCCATTGACCGATGCTTGGCCATTAGAAGGAGACGCTAAATAGATTTATGCCTCATACATAAATAAATATGTAGTCAGGAACTTTCGTTTCTGGTAATATTAATTGAAACTGTTAGTATTCGCAGTTCTAACAAAGATCATTGGCTACACCCTCCTCTTTTATCCACACTTGGGACTGGCACTGATGATGAAGATGATGATGATTGTGATGATGATGGTGAATTTTCAGTCTGTTTTGTTGCTTAGAGTGAGAAAAGGTCGAAGTCAACAGTGCCTTCAATAGCAAGAGATACCTGAATTAGTGAAATTCAGAAAAAATGGACACCTTTGAAAAGTATTGTGACAGTGTTATAATACTTATTTACTGATCACTTCTGCAAGATGGTTGTACTGGATTATTGTGTATAGCCTGAAGAGATCGAATTAGACATTATAGGCCGAATTTTAGTGCGATGTTGAACTCTTAATATTCGCCACATTGGAAAGTAGGAATTCTGTTTTGATGCCTTTACGCCGTTTACGGGATCATATCGGACTGGATGAATTCTGTGTTTCACGGCACTACATCATCACAAAGATGCCGATGATGATGATGGTGGTAGTGAGGATTTTGATGACGACGACGACGATTTTGATGATGATGACAATGATGACGACGACGATGATGATGATGACGAGGATGATGATGATGACAATGATGACGACGGCGACGACTACGATGATGATGAAGGAGGTGGTGGCGATGATTTTGATGATGATAAAGATGATGATGATGGTGGCGTTTGTGATTTTGATGATGATGATGATGATGATGATGATGATGATGATGATAATGATGATGAAGATTGTATCGAATTATATGCCTATCGAACAAACTACTAATAATCTACATGAGAAGTCTGCAATCTAGGTATACTAGTTAAGACAGGCGGATATGATTAAAATTACGTGAAAGCGGAATATGAAAACGTCAGGCGATAAAACGGTGCAGATTGGATTCTTAGACAAAATGCAGAACTGATTAGACTTTTCGTGTTCGCGAGCGCTCATCAAGTTAATTTCGGCAAATTCAGGAAGAGTGATCTGACATGCAGTCTCCATGGAAAAGCGGAACTGCCGGTTATTTAACAGCAATAACTGTTGTGTAACTGAGAATTCCTGGCGGAAAAAAATTCTGCAGTACTGTGCAGACTGTATACTTTGCAAGATACATGTGTAATGAGAGACTTTGAAATCTACAAGCGAACGACTTGGCAGCAGTAATCAACCCGTTACGGTAGTTCCACATTTTCCGCGTCTTGGCCGTGCGGTGTAATTGAAGGAACATTACGAAGGAGACAAGCTTTCCTTGGATGGTAAATGTATTCGAAGATCAAGCAACTGTCTGGATCAGATAAGCAAACGTTAATAAATGCTTATAAATACATATCGTCGCAATAGGTAGTTTGAGCATTGATTGCATTGCTATAATATGTTTGATTGATGTTCAAATATATAATGAAACCAGCTTCTTTAACTTTGGTCATTTTAAATGTAATGTGATGAATTCAAACCGTGAACCTCGAGTATTGGCGGTTTTTCAAGAATGGTGATATAGTATATAAAATAATTGAAATCGTAAGTTCCAGTGTTTTTATAATATGATGATAGAATATATTAAAATGGTGTTTTATTTCTGCTTATTTTTCTTAATAATAATAATAATAATAATAATAATAATAATAATAATATCTTTTCTTTAATTAAACGCCTGCAAGACGCACTGCGCTTTACATTTACAAGTTATGCAGTAATCTTAATTAAACTTAACTACTAACTGAACAGACAGCTTTGTAATTACACGGCGCTAATAGCAGCCTACAAAGCAAATCCGCCCAACGGAGGCTCGAACTCACTAGGCCTACCTCTCGCACTCTACGCCAGCGTGTTATCCATTGCGCTACCGGCCCCCCTTGTTCGTAATCAGTGTTTAAAAACATCTTACGACTGGAGTGGACCATAAACGTCACCATCATCGTTTTTTCGTTTAATTTTGCCATTGCGAAAGGCATCAACATACACTGGTTTGTTTGATTAATTGACGTTTGAGTCGGTTCGACAACACTGTTTCTTTACAAATATGATGATGATGGCGACGACGACGGCGGCGACGATGATGATGATGATGACTTTTAATAGTGTTTTGTTGCGCAGGGTGAGGGGATTTCGAAGTCAACGGCCTTCGATAGTGAGCGGTCTTTAAATGTTGGATGCCGGATGGATGGATCCGATTTGACCAGGGTCTATGACAACAGAGGCCGTTACCCTGGACAGAAATTTGCTCGGCGTATTGCAGCACTCAAGAGCTTTCTTCTTTCGAAGTTTTTTTTTTTTGGATGCCGGATCAATGACGGACACCTTTAAAAAGCATGATAACTGTGTAATAATAACCATTGACGGCACGCTGCAAGTCAATATTTGCTCCGTGATCGAAATCGATCTATTCTGATCGGAAACATAATTATAATAATATTATCAGAGCAATTATACACTGATTCATTCATTTTTTCAAGTATTTATATATATATACCGCCTCTTCAATGTGACTGCTCAGAGGCGCTCCCGACTCCAGCACGGCCAAGCAGAACAGTTTTAAGTGCTTATAGCATGTGTCAGAGCGTGATGTAGGGAACAGGCGCAGCTCAAGTGGGAGGGCACTCCACAGCGCCGGGTCCATCACCAAAAGAGCACGACTCTGTATGATATAGGCATCGCCGTTGCTACGGGATATTCTATCTTCCTTAGAGCTCTCAGAGGGGATACGGAAAACGGGACCATCACTGATACCACTGAAGCCAGTGATAAATGATATTAGCTGGATACACTGGGGAACCTAAAGAGGTCGCTCTAGACATCATTAACTGAATTTTAATAGACTGCTGAACGATGAATTTTAGCGACATTGTAAAGTACTGTTTTGATGTCTTCAGCGGCATGGCGCTTATCGGAACAGAAGATTTCCGTATTTCAACTACTGTGCATAATCTGTTCTGTCGACAACGGTATGTGATGTCATGCGTCGTTTGGAATACGATGACGTAAAACTGTAGTATATGTATAAACAAACAAACTGCAACAGGAACTCACTGAGCAATGACATGACAACAACAGCCTCCTTCGACTGCAACGGCCTTTGTTGCCATACACTGCCGTTAAACTTTGGATCCATCAATCACTGCGAGCAGCAATAGCCGTTTAAAAATGAAGCTCTGGTGACGTCAGTGACCTCATTAATTTTGATATCGAAAGAAAAAGAAGAAGAGCAGTAGTCCATTACGCTAGCCTTCATTTTCTTAGTCTCGGCATACGAGAGCGAGTAGCACAGTCCTCTAAATCGCTCTTTCCCAATTATTGAAAAATGCGTATAATTGAAAACAACAGTATGCTGTTAGTAATCAGAATTTAAAATAACTCTAATCATTGTTGTAAGTGCCCTTAGCAATGTTCAGAGCAATTCAACTCGAAATTAATTAGTGACTCGAAGTGTTCTTAAGTGTTCGATATGTCTAAGTGCTCTAAAACCAAATCAAAAAAATTATCTAGTAGAAACAGGCATACCTGTTGGTGTTGTTGTTCAAAACAAAGCAAATGGAAGTTAATTTGCAAAAATGAACACTAGAGGAATTGGATTTTTTTCAACTTCATCTTGGGAGGATACGATAATTAGGCGGATATTCTATATCGTGACACCCACACCACTCGATTAAATGCCAACAATGCCAGATATATTGTCAAATCTATGCTTGGAAATAAAGCGCAATATGAGTCGTCGCATAGCACTCGAGACTGTGTCGACGATACTACGTCACTGCGTGTTTTCTGGTAGAGCCAGTCCAAAGTATCGATTAAAGGGCGGGGCTACATAGTGTCGTTGAACCACAATCAGGCAACTTTCAGTTATACCTCTAAGTTGTAGCTGGCGATTGCGATAAGACACCTGCAATAAGAATGATCTTTGATGTTATAATCGTAGAACTCCTAAATTCATCAATAGCCAGCTAATGATGAAAATCAATCTAAAAGAATCACTTTTGTAGCCTAACCGCCTAACGTACTTTATATTATTACTGCATGTGATGTATGCAACGACGTAAAACTGACGATTAAATTTTTTTGCTGCATAGCATACTCGTTAAATGTTTCCATAGATCCGAACGGCATTTGATTATTACAACGTCGTTAAACTGTTGGATTCAGTACACCTGGATGAGTTCAGTGATATGAGATCTGTAGGATAAACAGTCCTAGTTACCGTTAGATGGCGAAAACCGCTCGGGAATGCAATGATACCTTCGTTTTTTGAGGAATTATTATCAAACAGCGCTTAAAAACTACTATAATAGCATCGACCGAAAACGTTGTTAAGGTGTCTAAGGAGACGTTATCACAAAACATTATTTTCTGCACTGTACCTCTTTTGGCGTTGCTTGCCCTAGTCCGAATAAAAAAGGGGTGCGCCTTTCATATATGATATGACGTAGTGTGGTGGTGGTATAGTTGCAGTGTGGTAACAAAGACCATTAGCGACGTCCTCCTCCTTTATCCAGGCTTGGGACTGGCACTGGCAAAGTGCAGCCAGTGACGGAGTTTGATGTATAGTGTGTGTTTTTAATATGAGCTTATAAAGAGATATTTTGCGGTTGGTGCGGTTTCATGATACGGTGTTTTTGTATTTTATCTGCTTCTATTCAGCCGGTTTTTAATAAACAAGTATGAAGCGATGGCTCACCAAAATTAGAAAGTCACAAGAGACCGACTCTTTCATCAAATGACGTCATTAAAGGTCAACGTCAACGACTACGGAAACCGAAAGATGTCGCTAAATGTCTTAAATTCGCTCTCTCATTAGACACCCTTAGAATATTGTGATTGATACCTATATAAAGAGAGGTCAGATTGTGTGATTTATTCTGCTCCAGGCACCAGGTATGCCACTCATAGCTTTTTCCACCTAGATCTAGGTATTTTCGGTCTTGTCTAGGTTTCTAGATTTTTTTGGTCAGGATCTAGCCTTTTTTCTCACGGCGGTTTTTTCGACTTTTCACATACAAATTTATTTGTTTTTAACTGAAAATGCAAAAAAACGTGAAAAAAGTTCAACATTTTGTGAATTTGGGCAAAAAATTGAAAATTTTGCAGCGAAAGACTAAAAAGAAGGTCATAAGAAATTTTCTGGAAGGAAAAGAGAGACAAATTTTAGTTATCGGACTACTAAAAAAAGGTCGTAAGAAATTTCAAGCCGGAAAATTGGAGAAATCTATGTATTTTACAACGAAATCGTCAATCTAGCCTTTTCTAGCCTTTTTTCCGGCCAGATCTGACCTTTTTCAAAATCCAGAGTGGCATCCCTGGCAGGCACCATATCAAACTTCTGTAACGGCAATGGCCTTTGTTGTCATAAAGTCCAGCGGTGCGCAACCTGCGGCCGTACGGCCGCATGCGGCCGTGAGAGGAAGAACTGGCGGCCGTGGACGCGTGGTCTAATTATTACATACTGGCGGCCGTGTGTTGATTAATTAATAAATATTTTCATTCCAATGTTTTGAAACTAAGGCTATGTGAGGTAATTAGTTACATAATTATGTCTCTGTTTCAGTGTGTGTAGGAATTAGCCCGTGCTCTCTCTCTCTCTAGAAGCACGTACTCATGCACACAAAAATGCCACACATTGTCTGTCGCATGTGAATGCACCTTACTCTCAGAGATATCAGCTGCATATGCATCGTTCAGATGTAGCTCAAAGAGGCGGACAGAGTAATACTATCCCATCTCCAGCCCTCGACTCGACAGTCAATCACTGCATACAATATTGTACCAAGATTCGTCCATTGGTCCGTGGAAAGATCTTGATACCGTACGAGCAGAGCTGACAGTCAGCTGGCGGGGAAGACCCGGAAGAGTTCCCATTGCCCAAAGAAACTTAAACCACTGATAATCTTCAGGTATATTAGGTTACTCTGTACAAATGTATCTGTGTAGGGCAGTATGCGGAACAGGTGGCGTAGTAAGACGGGGCTCAGTCCTTGATCATGCTGTTGTCTGACTGGTGTGCATGAATAGGTCACCCTCTCACTGCGAACTTAGAAGAGCAACCAATAGGTGATTTTTCTGTATTCTATATGTAAAGTGTACACGTAGTGCAGATCACAAATATATTGTGAGCTGTCGAATTACTCGATTATGATGTCTCTGAAAAGAAAACGAACACTGGAAGAGGAGAAGAGAAGCTTCAATGAGAAGTGGGAAACCGATTATTTCGTAGTGGAGACAACTAATAAACAATCAATTAAATGCCTCATCTGCAGTGAAATAGTGAAAACCCTAAAAGAGGACAATGCAAAGGACCATTTCCGCCGTCATGAATCTCATCCCTAAGTTGCAAAATCAGAAGGCGATTCGAGAAAGGTTTGTGTCGGTAAACTTTATTATTTATAATGGAACACTTGCCTATTTCTGGACATCGCCACTGTTTAAAGTTTAAATATCAAAGCAGCAGATATCTTCAGTAGCGGCGCTAGGGGGGGACTAGAGGGCTAAGCCCCCTCTAAAAAATGCCATCCATTTTTTCCCTTGTCAAAATAAAATATTTAGACGATTAACCCCCTTCAGCCCCCCCAAAAAATTAAAGCAAAGGTACACACGAGATTTGTCAGACATTTTGGCGGCTACGAAAAAGGACCGTTTTCCAAGATTTTTAAACCAAATGCCTAAAAGATCATCAGAAATTTTGACGGCGAAAATTGGCAAATTCCTTGAGATTTTGGCCGATGACTAAAAAAAGGTCGTCAGAAATTTTGGCAGTTGAAAACGGAAAATTTTCTCACGAAAATTCAACCCCCCCAACTGAAATCCTGGTGCCGCCACTGGATATCTTGGCGGCCGTGGTAAGAATATGAGCCTTTGATGCGGCCGACACAAACCAAAAGGTTGCGCACCCCTGTCATAAACTGTCGTTACACAATACACATTGCATCAATCCTGTCAACACCCAATTGACCTTCAAAGTTTTCTCCCGTTTTTTCCCTTGTGTTCAGTAGCGTAGCCTATCCCTAGCCTAGTCACTGTGTTTCGATATCTAAAGCTAGTGTATAAATCTCTAAAGTTCTTAACTTGTTCAATTACAACAAAGCTCTGTTTCTTGTATTTTCTTCTTCTTCGTTCATAACACACGCAGATATCACAACAATAGATCAACGACGACAAACGCTTGAATTCTACGACAGCAACGCAACTATATTATTATCTAACTCCACTGTTCTCTAAAACGTCTTCTACTCTCTCTCTACTATCAACGCCTTCCTCTACAACTTCTTACACTGTCTGGGCGTACACTCTTCCCCTGGCCGCTCTGTCCTTCTATCTGCCTCTCTCCGTGTATCTGTCCGTCTGTCTGTCTATCTCTCTCTCTCTCTCGCGCTCTCCGGCGACGGTCGGCCGAGCCGCGCTAAACTTTCCCGCCAGTCTGGCACCTGCAGGCCTAACTGTCTAGACGCTGACCTTGAGCTGGTCTAGTCGTACGCCTAAACATCAACTGACTAAATAGACTATACAAAATTAGCTCACATTACCTCCTTCCTTTCTTTTAAAGAGAGCTAATTACCTATAAAAATTAGCGAACGTACCTTAACTAAACAATGCAAATAGTCCATAACATAATACATCATAAAATATCTTATACTACAATCTAGACAGACAATCGGCTACTACATTCAATTTACCTTTCTTATAGTTCAATAGAATGTCAAAATTTTGCAATGATAAAGACCATCTGACTAATTTAGCAGATTTCGACATTGATTCAGTCAAATAAACTAAAGGGTTATGGTCCGTAAACACATTGATTTTAGAACCAATAAGAATTTCTTTCAACTTGTTTAAAGCCCATATGATCGCATAGGCTTCCTTCTCAATCGTCGCCCACCTCCTCTGGGTATCTGTCAGCTTCTGACTGATAAATGAAACGGGACGTTCTATCCCTTCCTCGTCCATCTGAGATAGGACCGCTCCCACAGCAAAATCACTGCTATCACAGTACAAATTAAATGGTTTCCCAACCTCAAACATATATAGAATCACATTTGATAAGACAATCTGCTTAAGGGAATCAAAGGCTTTCTGATGTGCATCAGTCCAAACAATGTTATCAGGTACTTTCTTGCTAGTCAAGTCTGTTAATGGTTTAGCAATTTCAGCAAAATTACAAATAAATTGTCTGTAAAATCCAAAAAATCCTAAGACTTGCTTCACTTCTTTCCTAGTTTCAGGTTTCTTCAAATTAATTAAACTGTCAATCCTGTCTGGATTCATCATCTTCTTCCCCGATCCTATGAGGTGACCGATGAACTTCACCTCACTCTTACCAAACACACATTTCTTCAAGTTCAAGGTTACATTATGCAGTCTTATTTGTTTCAAAAATAATTCCAAATGTCTCAAATGAATGTCCCAATCATTCGAATGCACTGCAATGTCATCAACATAAGGTTCCGTAAACTCATTAATCAGTTGCAAAATCATATTTATCGCTTTTACAAAAGTCCGTCCTGAGTTAATCATTCCAAAAGGAACACGCGTAAATTCATACAGTCCATTATGTGTAACGAACGCAGTCTTCCATTGGTCACTCTTTTTCACAGGACAAGTCCAATATGCACTGCGACAGTCCAGAACAGAAATGAACTTGGATTTTCCAACTTTGCTCAAGACATCGTTGACGATTGGCATAGGATATCGACAATTTTCAGTAAAAGAGTTAATGTATCTGTAGTCACAAGCCAATCTCAAGGATCCATTCTTCTTTTTGACAATGACAAGTGGACTTGCCATTCTGCTTGACGATGGTTGAATAATGTTTTCTTTCAGCATCTCTTGTATTTGTTTTTCCACTTCTGCTCGGTATATTAATGGTATTCGATATGCCATGAATTCTTTTTCGCGAAAGTCTGGCCTCAGCACCACTTCGTGTTCTACCAATGTACATAATCCAGGTTTGTATGAGAATCTGTCTGCATATCGATTCAGTACATCAAGTAATTGTTTCTGTTGTTCGCTGGTCAGATGTCCAATTTGTTCGTAATCCAATTGAAGTGACTTCTGTTTTGTCTCTGAATAGTCTTCCTTCAGTGGTATTTCTACCACTGATCCAAATTCTTCATCCTCTTCCACAATCAGACCACAAGACAATGTTCTCGTAATGAACTTCCTCATCTTGTTAGCATGAATAATCCGTCGACCGTTTTCGTTCATGTCCACCAGATACGAATATTTGGATCTTCTTTGCAGGACCTTGCATGGACCATGCCATCGTGAGATCAATTTATTGGTTGACGTTGGATACAGCACGATGACGTTCTCTCCTGGCTCGAATTCTTTATCTTTTGCTCTTTTGTTGTATTGACTGGCGTACTGTTTTTGCTTTTCTCCAGCACAGCTCTCGGCGAATGTCAAGGCCTTTTCCATGTCTGCTCTTAAATTTTTCAGGTATTTTGCCGGTTGCACTCCAATGTTCGGTGGTAGATTTATTTCTTTGGTCCAGCTTTCTTTAAGGATGGTGAGTGGCCCTCTCGGTAACTTTCCATAGACCAGCAAATACGGTGCCACTCCTGTAGTTGCGTTAGGCACTTCTCTCAATGCCCAGACTGTAAATGGAATAATTTTATGCCACTGTCTCGGATTTTCCACAACGACATGATGAATCATTTTCTTGAACGTTTGATTCCATCTCTCCACCAATCCTGCCGCTTCTGGATGTCCTGGCGAATCGAATCGAGGACAACACCCCATCAGTTTCAGAAATTCTCTTGTTAGCCTGGCTGTAAAATTCGTCCCCCTGTCGCTCGTGATCACTGACGGAACTCCCACATCCATGAACAGCTTCATCAAAGCTTCGCATACAGCCTTAGCGGTCAATGACTTCATCAAGAATATTGTCGGCCATCTTGTACATGAGTCCACGATGCACAAACAATACTTATGCCCTGCTGCTGAAGTCGGTTCGATCGGTCCTACGACGTCCATGGTCATTCTTCTGAACGGCACATCCTCTCTTGGTATTGGTGTAATCGGCACTCGATCCATCACCAAACTCCGTGCTTTCAGCTGACACTTCTCACAGGACTTGCAGAACTTCACCACATCTCTACGCATCCTTGGCCACACAAAGGACAACTTGATACGTTCCCTTGTCTTCTCTTCTCCCAAGTGTCCGCCAAATACTGACTCATGTGCTAATTCCATCACCTGAATTCTTCTTTCCTTCGGCAACACCAACTGATACACCAACTGGTCCAACATTTGATGCTTCTTATACATCAACCCATTCACCACACTAAACTCTGATCCTTTGTCTTCAGCTATCTTCCACCACGACCTCAGTGACTCGTCATTTCTCTGCTGCTCTTCAAATTTCATTGCGTCTGCCAATTGTCTTTCATCACTCGTATTCTCGGCAAACAAATCCCTCATACTCGTGTCCATTTCACCATCACTTCCAGAATCATCATAATCATTATCACGTTCACATGCAACCATCTCTTCTTCAATTTCATTGTTTCCGGATGTTATTCCTTCTTCTTCTTGAATGCTTTGTTCATCATCGCTTTCTGTATCCTCATCTAGCAAACTTTCATTTGACTTTTCCTCTTCTCCTTCTTCCACTTCATTTCTCCGACTCTGTGCTCTTGTAGTCACATTCGCTTGCAACTCTCCTTGTAATACATTCACTGGTGGAACCTCTTTCAGTTCTGCGATTATCTCTGGATGCAGCAAGAACTTTTCTTTGTTGTCTTTGCACAAGACTGCCGGAATGCTGGCACACACTAAGGTTAAATATGGCGCGATATTTACTCCCTTGTCTTTCCAATCTCCTCCTTCGTTATGACAACTCATCCGCACTTCGATTTTCACCAACTTAGCTGGAATGGGTTCTCCAGCCACACATTGCAAATGTACTCTGCCAATTTCTTCCACTGTCGCTCCTTTCAACAATTCCTCATTGATTACTGGAATCTCTGTACCAGAGTCGATCAGCGCTCTGACTTGCACGGGATGACAACTGTCATCATTTCCACGTATCTCTACATTGACATGCTGTAGTAAAGACTTCTTCGTACGTTGACACTCATCTTTGCTTTCTGTTTCTCGACCAGTATCTTTAATTGGAGTAGAATTTACTATTTCTCTCTGTATAGCAAATTGAGGCGTGCACTTCATCACTGACTTCACTTCCGTTTCGCGGTTGTCTTGTTCTTCATACTGATTCGGTGCATTCCTTACTTGTATCTGATTTACTCTGAGATTTTCTGCACTTCGAGTAAATCTATTTCTCAGATTTGTCGTTCTTGGTGGTGCTTTGCAATCCTTTATCAGATGTCGGTCTGACTGACAATTATGGCAACGTTTCTTAACAATCCCTCTCTGTTCAGTGTTCTCCCGCCTGTAATTGTTCGCTGTATTGTTTTCTCTTTGGCGTCCCATCACTGGAATTCGACTGTACCTTTGTCTGTCACCCGTTGCTTCTCTTCTATCTTGACCAAACTGTCTTCCAGGAGCACCATCATTCCTTGTTTCGTTATTTCTGGCTTGGTTTCCTGTTTCTTTGTTATTACTATTCCACCTGGGTTGCTTCGAACTATTACCCCATGCTTCATATCTCGGTTTGTCTTGAAACATTAGACCAATTCGATTGTTCACGTGCACGTCTGCGAGTTCTGCAACATTACTGGCTTCCAAGCATTCAGTACCCTCCTTTGCTAGTACAAACTGTAGTGGACCCGGTGGTAGACATTCTTTCAATTTATCCGCCACCAACAGATCAAATAACTTCTCGTAGCTTTTACCCACTCGCCTACTTCTGACATAATAGTTCAACAGGTTCTTTAATCTTGCTGTAAACATCGTGTATGTTTCTTCTGCCGTTTTCCTCGCATCTCCAAATCGTGATCGGTATTCTCTCGCTGTCAATTTGAATTCTTTCAGTAGATGTTCTTTCACTATGTCGTAATCGTCTAGATCATCGAAAGACAATCGGTTCAACACCGTTCTTGCTCTTGGCGTCATTAGTGGCAACAGCAATTTGACCCAAAACTGCTTTTCCACCGTAAAACTGTTGAATGCATTCTCAACTGTCTCAAAATATAATGGCACCTCCATCATATCATATGGCATCTTAGGTAATACGTGTTTCATTGCATCACCTATCTTTTTAATCTTGGACACCATTGTCTCACTTTCTCTGACCCTGGTTCGTTCTGACTCTTCACGACTTCTTCTTTCGTCTTCATTTCGTTCCCTCAGTCTATTTTGATCTTCTACCCTACGTAGTTCTTCTTGTTCTATCTTTTGCTGCAACAATTCTAACTGTCTTCTACGTTCCTCCTTTTCTATAACCATTTCTCGGAGCTGAGCTTCCTTAAGAGCGAGTTTCTTTTGTTCTAATTCTAATTGTTCTTCCCTTTCTCTTTCCGCTTTTTCCAAATTTTCTTTCTCCATTTTCAATTCTTCCTGTCGAATCTCTTCGGCTCTTTGTAATTCTGCCAAACGCATGGCTTCTTTGTCTTCCTCACGCATCTTTTGCTCTTCAATCTGTTGTTTTCGTATTTCTTCATCACTTTTCCTTGCCCTCTCGTATTCTATCATCAATTCCATTCTTCTTCGTTCTGCTTCGTCACGATCTTTTTTCATTTGTTCTAGCTGAAGCTGGAACTGCTGCTTCTGCATCTGTATCTCTTCTTGTCTCATCCTTTCTGCTTGTTCTGCTCTTACTTTTTCCTCTTGTCTCCGTTCTTTCTCTTCTTGTTTCCTTTGTTCCTCTTTCTCTTTCTCCTCCTGTCTCCGTTTCTCTTCTTTCTCTTTCTCCTCCTGTCTCCGTTTCTCTTCTTTCTCTTTCTCCTCCTGTCTTTGTTCTTTCTCCTCTCGTCTCCGTTGCTCCTCTTTCTCTTTCTCTTCTTGTTTCCGTTGCTCCTCTTTTTCTTTCTCTTCTTGTTTCCGTTCTTTCTCTTCTTGTCTGCGTTGCTCCTCTTTTTCTTTCTCTTCTTGTTTCCGTTCTTTCTCTTCTTGTCTGCGTTGCTCCTCCTTCATCATCATAAATTGCATCAACGCCTCCATAGACATAGCC
>OX457040.1:8117096-8139596 GCA_949752735.1 Lumbricus terrestris | reverse complement strand
GGTATGCATTCATCTACATGTATACATAATCTATGTATGTAGGCATAAATGCATGCACACACAGATAAGCATCCAACATTTAGCGTCATATAGCATGGAAGACACTTGGAAGAACAATAATTATTTGCTGCAGCTGAACGACAATGAGTTGTAACAAAGTTTATAAGTGTCGCCCTCCTGTAATCCAGTCTTGGCACTGACTCTTCCACAAGTTGATTTCAACACACATGTGTAGTTGCAGTTTAACGACGACACTGTGTGGAAACGAAGGCCATTAGCGTCGCCCTCCTCCTTTATCCAGGCTTGGGACTGGCATTGGGAGAGTGCAACCGGTGGCGGAGTTCAACACATAATATTATGCTAATAATCATCTCTGTTTAAATGAGACATCGATTGATTGAAACCATAGTTTGGTAATATATATAGACCATTTTACCAGTTTATAGAGGTGTCGAATTTAATGTGTTCCTGCGCTCGAGACACGTGAGTCTGTTAAGCATGTGCCGTCTCTTTATCTCCCTGTGCACCTACTAGGGTTCTGCGGGTGCAGCATTCTTACCTATTTTTGGACAACACAAAATGGAACAAAACTTAAGTAACAAGACATGCGATCAACGTTTCTCTCCGATGTTACGTGATTGTGGGAGACTGTAAATTATGGGAGCATTAATGATAGCAATACATTGCATAGCATTGTACTAATGACTACGTGGATAGTTTGCACTTCAGGCGGAAAATATATGAAAAGTTCGTTGGATACCTACACCTAACCTTTTAGGTTACCATCCTCCAGTACAACCACCAATAACCACAAACCAAATGAATTTTATATCCAGTTTACAAGGAGCTGCCGAAGATACTATGATTTTAAGTAGCTGTATGTAAACACAGTGTGAACGACATCAAAAGGCCAAGTTACTAAATAAACTCTGCTTTCACACAAAGAAACTTTGAACTATTCACCCTCCAAGTCACCGCAGTTATTTTGACACCCGTTTGCGTGAACCAGTACGAAATTCGTGCTTTGAAATATAGATTGCGCACAGCCATTAATCATTCTATTATACGCTGGGAGAGTAGTGGATAAGAAGCTGGCGTAGACTGCGAGAGGTAGCGAGTTCGGGCCCCCGTTGGGCGGATTTGCTTTGTAGGCTGCTATTAGGCCTAGCGCCCATTATTGCAGACTGTCTGCTCAGCTAGTATAGTTAAGAGTTGTGTATTCTGCGATCTCCGTTCTTGGGAATTGTTTAAACGGCATAATTGTACACAATAACCGGTCGCGCCCAACCGATTGTTGAACAGATAGATATTATATTCGCGATCATTTTCGACACCTTAATATGTTTTGAACTAATTCTATATAAAAGTGTCACAGCATCGTCCGAACCGATTAAAGAGCTGTATTATGCCAAACAAATTTATTTCGAGGTAAATAGCCGGCAAAAAGTTGGAAGCCCTCGTCAAATCTGGATCCATCCGTCCGAACCGATAAAAATTTCTCTACCTCTTTTAAGTAGAATGTCAACCTTTCAAGTAGAAGTAAAAAATCAAAACACTCTGTCTTATATTTATGTCGTTGAACAATCAGATAGAGCTAGACCATACTGAAATAATATTCTGTCAACGATAAATCCTCATATATGCATGTGCAAATGTCATTGCGCCCTTCCAGATTACTACTCAGAAGCGCTCCCAACTACAGCGTGGATACTGAATCGGAGTTTCACGCCGAAGCGCTGAGCAATTGCAAGTGAAGTAATTGCCCAAGGTGGGACGCGGTGGTGTAGCGGGTATGTTCGTTGTCTTGCAGGTTCAAAATCATGTCGCCGCGTTGGGACGTTGGTCAAATCGTTCACTTGCAATTGCTCAGCGCTTCGGCGTGAAACTCCGATGCAGTGTCCGCTCTGTAGTCGGGAGCGCCTCTGAGTAGTGAGCAAGAAGGGGCGTTATAGCAAGTGCACATACAAACAAACAAACAAAGGATACCACGCCTCGCTTTGAGGTGGATTCGAACCTGCAACCCTCTGGCTGCAAGGCAACGAACATCACTGCTGCCTCACCGCGCCCCACAACGATAATTTTACTTTGCCAAAGACGTCGCTAAACCATCGTAGGCCTACGTCCTGAATATAAGGTGACACGGACGAACCACATTAGAAACTTAGCGGAATAAAATTTCTTTAACGACAGGATGAAAAGTTCCCAAACACTTCTGTTCGCACGAAGGCATGCATTTGTATACGGTATAGGCAATTCGATTTTTAAAAAGTCAGTGGTGCAAATGGAATGTGATAGAATTGTTTTTGACGATTGTTTGAAAGGCTTTTAAGATATCTAAAGAAATTTAGATAACAAAATGGGCCGTGTATATTTAGGGCGTGCAAAATAAATTCCTGTAATTTACATAGCAGAAATAATAAATTATATGTATATATAATTTTTTACAATCAATTTTCAACATGCTCAAACAACATTATAGAATTCAACATGCTCACCATATATCACCTTTGTTTATTCCACTATAATAGATTACAGAACACCATAAACCCAGTGCATCAATCAAAAAGTAGATACTCAGTATCCAATACCCAATAATTATTTGTGTTTGACTGAAAACATATTCCTTAAATTATGTTATGTAATATTTATAACATATTTACCAATATTAGAAGAAAAGCTCGAAAGAATTTTTACGGCTCAATAGTTTAACAGCTCGATTATATAAACGAGGTTTCAAACTTTATCGAGGTGTCTAACGACCGTATAAAATTTCCTGCGTTCGTGTGTCGCGAGTCTATTATGAAAAATATCGTAATCATTGTTACCCGGAGCCCCGAGTCGGAGCCATTAAAGTTGCCGGGACCCTGGACATTTGCCCCTGCCCCACCTTTCGGTGGGCCAGTCAAAATATCCAAATGAAATGAGTCTATTTAGCGCAAAAGAGTTGATTTCATGGCATCGTGATTTCACGGCTTTTCTCTTCTTTCGCATAATATTAAAAAAACAATGTTGTATTGTATTGTACATGTATATGATCGTTTATAAAGCGCTTCTCGCAGCAAGAGCCTTTCAGAATCGCTCCCAGTGCATTCAACCCTGAGAGAAAAAGCAAATTTTCAGACGAGAGAAAGACGAGGAAAAACTACCAGAGAGGATGGCAGAGCGAACTGATGGGGGAAGCCCATTCCATAGGGAGGGACCAATGCAGGCAAATGAGCTGGATTGTGCCATGGCGGTTATATTATTATCAGTTGCTTTTACTATTATATGGGTTTTTTAATTTATTATAATGGGCAATTCTCGATGTCATGATATGCGACTTAACTGTTAGAATTCAGCCTTGAATTGTTTCACTTACACACCCGAATAAGATGAACAAGATCGTATTTAAATAATTAAATCGCGTTAACCGCGTAAATCTGACCAGGTGCTTCAGAATAACAATTGCAACATTTTAACTTCAGAATTAAAATAATATTATCAGTTGTGCTAACAATTAATTTTTTAATAGTTAACTGATTAAGAAGTAATTAGTAAATTAAAGCCAACTCTGACTAGGTGCTTTCTCCAAAGAGTAGGAATCTCAAATATAAAATCGAAGTAATTTACTTTTTTTAATGACATTATTAATGTTTTGCTAGTTAGAAGTTATATACAAACCATTTTTCCACATTGGTAATCCTTTTAAGCCTTCGATTCAATTAAGTTATCTTCCCTCGGCAAATCACCAACGCAAATCAGTAGGTCTATAACTATTGGCACTGTCATAGGCTCTAGTGAGCAACGTATTTTGCTGACAATCAATACTAACCACACGAAAGTGGCAGAACATAGGCTAATAGCCTAATAGTCTCGGCGAACATCGAATAATCGTCAAAAATAAATCGAATCGTTAAAATTAATCAACGATTAATCGATGAATTAATCGTAAACTTTCTCGGTCTTTAATAACTTTAATCGTAACAGACATACAGATACAGGCAATAATTTTATTAGGTTATAGGTCTACAAACATACTGTAAGCGCCCTGTGAGGCTCTAGCAAGGCATCACATAAATATTCTTATACATACCTGTACATATATTTAAATGTTAGCACCGTTAAAACGACTCTCTGTCGACGTCAACGGCCGATGTTGCCGTAAGACATCACTCAACTCTTAGCCTATAATCCTTATGCGCTATTATAGTTAAGTGGGAAAGAACAGAAGAGATTCAGTTTAAGGTCGAATATCAACGGCCCTGAATGTGGCGCCCACAAGCCGTTGCTGGACATTAGTAAAGCATCACATTGCAAGGTCAATAGGTTTATAGGTTTTACTAATCGATTATTTTGTCTATTTTGACCGCTAAAAGCCTTCCATGCAAAGTTGATCAGAGCAATCCGCACAGTGCAGTCCGTGATATTATTTTTATCGACATCATAATGTTACTCGTGAAGGCTCCATGCATGCCGTTTATATATATATATATATATATATATATATATATATATATTATATATATAATGCATAATATAATTATCAACGGCATATGTATATATATATATGCCGTTGATAATTATATATATATATATATTATATATATATATATATGTTCGCATAATACAACATCTACCTACATTTGTAATTAGATCAATATCAGTATCTCATATTTACAAGCAATTTTCAACATTCATATTCCACCAATAAAATTACAGGCAGGTTAGATATTCAACATTAAAATGCAAATCAAAGTATTCGACCATCACTTAGACTCTAGATGATGAGTGTGAATCTGCAATTTTTAACACTAACCTTAACACTAACGTATATATAGGGTGTCACTGAACTCTGTGACCAGTGGGGACCTTGAGGGGATATACTGCGCACAATTCCGAAGGGGAAGTTTTCCCTCCCCACATTT
Organism: Lumbricus terrestris; assembly: GCA_949752735.1. NCBI lineage: Eukaryota > Metazoa > Annelida > Clitellata > Crassiclitellata > Lumbricidae > Lumbricus > Lumbricus terrestris. Next base: position 8,134,692 of record OX457040.1, on the reverse strand, counting down.
AGAAACAGATTTACGGCCCTGGCGGTATGATATACGATATGATGTTCAATAAACATGGTACACAAACGTCTTATAATACCACGGTACAACGGTCCTTAATGTTATAATATCTACACAACGAATGAAACCATCCATAGACAGCTAATTAAAGAGACGAAGCCCATAAAATCACCAGCTGATGTAGCTCAACGTGTTTTATATTTCTACTGCATGTGATGTATGTAACGATGTAAAACTGACGATTAAAATATGATTACTGCAGAGAGTATAATATACTCGTAAAGAATTTCCATCGACTCGAGCGGCCTTTGATGTATTTACGACGTCGTTAAACTGTTGGATCCAGTCCATATGGATGCGTCCAGTAATATGAGATCTGTAGCATAAACCATCACTTGCACCGTTGAATGGTGAAATCTGCTCGGAAATGCAATGATTTATAGACACCTTCATATATATATCTCGAAGACATTAGCCTATATGTTCGCGTAGCCGCTTTTACAATAATAACACCTTGCTATTAAGTGCTGTAATATGCCGAGCAAATTTCTGTCCAGGGTAACGGCCTCTTTTGTCATAGACCCTGGTCAAATGGGATCCATTCATCATACAATGTCAACATCGATGAGTATGTTGTATTATAAAACATATGTTTAGAAATATGATTTCAGTAAAACATAAATATTGCGTATTGGATATTGAATATCCGTTTTATTACAATTTTTATTTTTTTATTCTATATGGTCTGATTGATGCATTAAGTGTTACATGATGTTACATTGCTCTGTTGCAGTGGAATAAACATTGCTATTGTTTTAGCATGCTGAAACATATATGATGTTTGACTATGTGGAAACCTAACCTTGAATAATTATGATATATACGTGTGTATATATATAATATATTTATATATACATACATATTATATGTGTACATATAATTTATTACATTTGCATTGTGCTCGAAGATATGAGGAGTTTTTTAAAATTAGTCTTTTAGACCAGAGTCTGGGGTGTGAGTCTTTAATTATTAACCAATGGTGGTATTGTTGAGCGGAAAAAAGAGACCCTCTAGGTTTTTTGCCAATATCTTGGGACTGGCATTGGCAGAGTGCAACCAGTGGCGGAGTTCAACACATAATTATTATGCTTATAATTAACTCTGTTTAAAGAGACTAGGCGTTTATTAATTGGACCCATAGTTTGGTAATATAATATATAGAACCAGTTTACCAGTTTATAGGGGTGTCGAATTTAATGTGTTCTTGCGCTCGTGTTACGTGCATTTGTATTGAACATTTGCAGCCATAATTGCTCTTTAATGTCACAGTTTAAAATTAGTGTGTAAGGCAACTGATGTAAAACAATGTTGCTTGGTTTGCATTATGTCCTATTGTCACAGTGTATGAGCATAGATATTGTAAGTTAAAGATAGAACATTGCTGAATTTGTGAAGCTTAAGTTAGACGCATTTGATGGTGTTTCTAGAATACTAGAAATTTGTTTTCATTGCATTATACAGGGTGGGCCAAAAAAGAGACCCCATATACATGTAGGTTGTTTGCCAATATCTGGGTCTGGCATTGGCAGAGTGCAACCAGTGCCAGATTTCAACACACATGCTGATAATCGTGATAAAGTGTGAGCGATTATTGATTAAATCTGTCTTAAAACGCTAATAACTCGAGTTCCAAAGTGAAATTTAGGGTTTTAAACACTACTCCACTCTGGTACCCATCGTTGACGGCTATATTTCGGGTTTTCGCCAACCCTCCATCCCACCTCGCTTCCCCAAAAAGCCAAACTTGACCCGCCCCTGCGGGGCGCTACGAAAATTATTACTGGGCGGGTATGACGTCATGCGGAGTAGGCTCTTCACTAAAGCGCTAGCGTGATCGATTATTGATGAAATCTGTCTTTAAACGCTAATTACTCTTGTTTTAAAGAGAATTAAAAGATGAAAAAGTTGCGTTGACCTTATAATTTGGGTAAGAATCGATTGCAAAAATTTTGGTAAACCGACGCTGTTTCATTTCCGAGCCTATTTTGCAACTAAGAGTCAAAAGCGTACAAGCAAACAAGCAAACACATGGAAAGTTTCAGAATTATAATATAAGATTGATATTCTACATTTACTTGTAAGGCTGACATTACACTTAAAACAGGTGTATCAGTTATTGATCGGTTCGGACGACTTTGAGACTTTTATATAGAATATGTTCAAACATTATTAAGGTGTCGAAAATGATCGTTGAATGATGATAAAATTAGGGCAATGATTATACAATCAAATCTCTGAAGTTAGTGAAAATTATACAAACTCTTTACACAGAGTAACTTAAAGTGGATCGCAAAAGAGATTATTAACTTAAATCTTAATATGCTGTTGAGCGATGAATAATAGTGATATTGGAAAGCAAGCCTACTGTTTTGATGGCTTGAACCGGTGTATTTCAGACTCAAGAGATTCTGTGTTTTAAGGCACAGAACAGAACCCTACACCAGCAGTTCCCAACCTTTTTTGACTGTCGGGTCACTTTTTCTAAGTTGAAGGACACGAGGGCCACTTTTTCTTAGTTGAAGGACATTAGGGGGCCACAAGGATAAAATTTAATTAACTAAAGGCGTATGAAATTGTTATAATTGAATCAAAATAGAATGTTTGATGCGTTTTATTGACGTCCAAATAAAATAATTTGTAATAGAAAAGAATTACGTATTTAGTCAAGTCCAAATTGCCAATTTTTACATATATTTTTCTTAATTCATTGAGATGCTGCGGGCCATTTTTGTTGGCCATGCAGGCCACTTTGGTCTGCGGGCCACAAGGTTGGGAACCACTACACAAACGCGCCTACATAAAAAATGTGATTAAGTGCGGCAAGTGTTAAAGACGGTTCCACAGCAAAATGTCTTATGACAAAATGTCCCCTACAAAATGGTGGTGGACGATGGGTCGTGAGCAAAAACGGCTCAGACAAAAATGTTGTCTAAGAACAAAATTAATGGCATCGATCTATTCAAAGTTTGAAGTTCCGCCCGTCAATGTCATCAGCGGACTTTGTCAGACTCGATAGAGATATTTTGAGAAACTTGTGGTGTAGGGGACAGTCCGCTTATGGCACAAGTTAATGGAGACCATGGGACCGTACACAGAAATATATGAGTAATGATATGTCGTATGACTAATTGTAATCTATAGTCACTAAAACAACATTTTAATAAAAGAAAAGTATCGGTGGGTGAGGAGAGTGCGAAGTGAACGGCTTTTGATGTTGAGAGATGTCTTTAAACGCAGGATCAGGATAAGTGAAATTGCTATTGATATTAGACACCTTTAGAAATAATAGCATCTGTGTTATAATAATTTCTGATTGCTTACATCTGTTCAATATTTTCTGATCACAGAGGAAATAACCATAATTATAATTATATTATATCATGGCAATAAAAACAATTAAATCACATCAGTCAGTAAAAGTAATTATAAACTGGTCACACTGGGAAACCTGAAGTGGTCGTTATCGACATCACTAGCTAAATTTTAATACGCTGGTAAGCGATGAGTTATTAGTGACATTGGAAAGTCATTGGAAAGTTTGTTGTCGTTAGGTTTGGGGCCTATTGGAACAGATGAATTCTGTACTTTAGCTGTACTGTACATAATCTGTACTGTCGTCAACGGCCTGTGTTGTCATACGATGACGTAAAACTCTTGAATAAACAAACTGCAACACGAATTCACATAGCTGTAGCACGCCAAACAAATTTCTGTCGATGGCAGCGGGCTTTGTCGTCATAAGCTGCCGACTTCGGATCCATCCATCCACGAACTGCAACTCAGTATCGACGTTTTAACATTGAAGTCAGAGCTGTTCATTACATTCGTTGCTGTGATCCGCAATGTGACAACTAAGTGAACTAACGTAATTTCTGTTCATATGCGGCCACGGCCTCTGTTGCAATAAGCTGTCGATAAGTCCTGAATTCATCCATCAATACTACCAGCAGGAATCGTTCAAAAGCTTATATCTGATTTTGACATTATTTGGCAAGCCTGGAAGCGGACAAGTCTTGAGAATAATATTTTACCGACTTAACTTTCTTAGTCTCGGTATATGAACCTGGATGCCCCTCCCCCACACACACACGATTGAAAGTCCAGCACGCCATCCACCACACTATCGAACAAAAACTGAACTATGAATCCTCTAATATCCTTGGAAATGTTTTCCAAATTTGCCAATCAGCCGTCACCACTCCACTGCAAGTGCAAACAATGCCAGATGGTGCCACTTCCACGCCTGGAAAAGAGAGGCGACATAAGACGTCGTTAAGCACTGGAGACTTTTCCAATACTGCTACGTCATCACTTTCCCTAATTTGGTAGCACAGTCCAAAATCAAAAAATGGATACTGGTCGAAGCCACACATCTAGTGGCGTTAAACCGTAGTCAGGCAACTTCCAATTAGGCTAATTATTAACATTAAACATTAAACCTAAACATTAGGCTTATAATTGTTTTGTAGTTTGCGATCAAAATGCAAGTGATGGATGTATGGATCCGGAATTGACGAGGGCTTATGACAACAGAGGCCGTTGTCCTCGAAAAATTTGTTTGGCCTAATGGAGCTCTTAGTTTTTGCTAGAGCTGTTCATTATTCTTTATACATGCACACCTTTCTTAAGCCGTGTTTAATGCTATAAGAAATCGAAAAGCTCCTAAAATCATCCAAGCTCATACAGTGGAATAAACACAAAATCACCGACTGGCATAGCTCAACTTGCATTACATTACTGTGGCATGCGGTGAATGTAACGACGTAAAACTGACGATGAAACAAAATGATTACTGCGGGGAACAGTCGAAATAAGTTATACATGTAGGCCTACTGGTGGATTCAGTCCATGAAGATGCGTTCAGCTATAATAATGGGAACTGTGACATTAACAGACCTAGTAACCGACAAAAATCGCCTGGAAATGCAATGAAGTTTACGACACCTTAAAAACACTATCCAGTGATATTCTTTATTCGTAAACTCTCAAACGACTTTATTATGCATTTGCCATGCCTCCCTAGTAACAATATATCATACGATTTTGGGCGTTAATGTCATTCGACAGCATTAAACCTTGGAATACAAAGGAAAAAATTCTCTCTTGTATTGCCACAATGCCACATAGTAAGGCGACGCTGATTATCTTTCTAAGACGAGGCAGCGCTGTTGAATAACAACTCATCAAGTTCCTGCGTAACTGTATACGTTTGTTTCATGAGATTGAGCGCAAGCGCAATTTAAAAACCAACTCAATTGTAAGATCAATAATGCTAAGGTGAGATCGATTTTTATGGCTCCGCCTTGGGCCACTTTTCTTCATTTATACATGCCTCTGACCGTGCCTCCTCATCGCCTCCAACTATACCGTGTGCTGGCTGAGCTGCATGTATAATAGTGTATTACCGGTATAGTACTAGTCAACATGCACGCCTACCATGCAGAGGCGCACCTCGGACGCCATTGCGACCGTCATGTCAATGAACCTGGGACCCTGGGGATCTTGAATGTCGATCAACCGAATCTGCATTACCTCAATAAATACCATCGTCGTCCAAATTGTCAATCTACGGCTGGAAAAAGTTAGACATGGCAATCCTTGCTTACCGCCTTTCCTCACATTGTCTTTTCCAACACGATAAACGGTGATTCACGACCTTGGTGTTGCTCTGCACCAGAAACTCACTTTTGCTCCTCACATTCGTTCACTCTGCCTTGCCAGTTTATTTCAAATGTGCCAACTAAGCTTTGTTACTCGCTCGGGTTCTTGAACTGGTTCTGCTATAAAATTATCCCGTTGTCCATGCTTTCGTTACATACAGACTCGACAACTGCTGTTATTTCTATGTTGGCCTTTTACGGTTGCTCTATTACGCTGCCTGGATAGCTAAAAATTCTCGCAGGAATTGAATGAAGTGTTTCTTGTAAATCAGTGACGCTTCATAAGAGCGCTTCTTCCATTTTGCGCAATAAAATAAAGTTGAAGTTCGATTAAATTTGGTTGATGAGTGGGGGTGATTGCAATGATGATGACAGCAATAATTATGTCTATGACAGCGACGACGATGACGGTGGTGGTGATGGTGAAAATTATATATTCGTTTAATTCGTGAAAAGATGCAATCTGACAATCTGAATGTCCGTTGCATTATAGCGTAAAATTTGCAAACAAGAAAATCAATGCGTATGCCTTAATACATCATTGTTAATTGGATTTAATGATTTTTTGACGGACGATGACGATGATGATGATGTTGATGACTTTAAGGCTGTTTTAGTTGCGTAGTGTAAGGAAAGTTTGAAGTCAACCGTACAACCTTCAATAGTAAGACCCGTCTTTAAACGCTGGATGAGTGTACGTGTATTCAGACCAATATTACACACCTTTAAAATGTATTATAACTTTGCTATAATAATTATTTATCGCAAACTCCAACTTAATTCCAGTCATTTGTCTTCTGTACTCCTCGATAGTTTGTTCGGTAACCATATAATTCAAAAGCAATAACACAAATATTAACTGCAGCTTATTATGAATATTAGCCATATTGTAAAGTGCTGCTTGATGTCTTTTGTTCTGGTGCAAATAATTCGAACTCAATCAATTCTGTATTTTAATTGTACTGAACATAATTTGTACTGTTGTCATTCGTCAACGGCATGTGATGTCGTAATATTTATGATGATGTTTTAAAGTCTTTTGCAGAAAAACGAAATGCAGCTTCAACTCGCTGAGCTGTAATACGCCAAACCATTTTCTGTCGACGGCAACGGCCTTTGTTGTCATAAGCTGTTCCGAAGCAGGACGTTTTGGCGCCGCCGTTTTGGCGCCGGACGTTTTGGCGCCGCCGTTTTGGCGCCGCCGTTTTGGCGCCGGACGTTTTGGCGCCGGAATTTTTTTCTCCCTCATTCTAAAGTATAAAAATTATCAAATTGTAGGTAGTTTTAGGCAGTTCATTTACGCACATTTTGAGTTAAATTTTGTGATGATATTCCACGCCGTTCAAAAGTTATGCCCGAAATAGCTCAGAATGTATGTTCGACGTGCACTCCTCACTTGATCTGAAAGGGTAAAAGCTGGTTTTTATTCGTATTAGGTAATACCACAATTAAATTTCATTGGAGCTGGATTGCTGAAAATGTTCTTCCTTAAACTGGGGTTGCATTGATGAACAAGCCAACTCCGATTTAAGCAAAAGTATGTTTGGCTGTGTTCAAAAATCTGATGTTAAGTATTTTTTGTCGCAATGTAATATGACTTCCTTAATTGTTATATGGTATGGCAGTGAGTACAGTCAATGTGGTCACATGATGTACATGTAGTTAAGCTTTTGAATAATAATTGTTGCAATCGTATCTGGCATTCAATAAAATCAGAAAACTGCCGCTATATTAGAACATTAGCCGGGTACCCGGCAGGGCTTTTTTTAACGTGCAGCTATACACAAAATGTGCATTTGTAATCGAATTTGTGCATTTGTAGAAGCACTTACGTACAGTTAAAACTAGCCAAAATATCATTGTCCTCCCTTTAAAAGTAATTTACCATTGGTTCGAATTGTTCATTATTGCAATTATAATAAAAAGGTGTCCCACTGCAAATGTGTGCCAACACTAAAGAAGGTGTGCAATTTTCAAATTTTGCCAACACTAAAGAAGGTGTGCTATGGCAAATTTTTGCCAACACTAAAGAAGGTGTGCAATTGCCAATTTTTGCCAACACTAAAGAAGGTGTGCTATGGCCAATTTTTTAGAAACCTAAATAAATCCCTTGGTTCGAATTGTTCATTATTGCAATTATAATAAAAAGGTGTCCCACTGCAAATGTGTGCCAACACTAAAGAAGGTGTGCAATTGCCAAATTTTGCCAACACTAAAGAAGGTGTGCTATGGCAAATTTATTAGAAACCTAAACAAATCCCTTGGTTCGAATTGTTCATTATTGCAATTATAATAAAAAGGTGTCCCACTGCAAATGTGTGCCAACACTAAAGAAGGTGTGCAATTGCCAAATTTTGCCAACACTAAAGAAGGTGTGCTATGGCCAATTTTTGCAAACACTAAAGAAGGTGTGCAATTGCCAATTTTTGCCAACACTAAAGAAGGTGTGCAATTGCCAAATTTTGCCAACACTAAAGAAGGTGTCCCACTGCAAATGTGTGCCAACACTAAAGAAGGTGTGCAATTGCCAATTTTTGCCAACACTAAAGAAGGTGTGCTATGGCCAATTTTTGCCAACACTAAAGAAGGTGTGCAATTGCCAATTTTTGCAAACACTAAAGAAGGTGTGCAATTGCCAATTTTTGCAAACACTAAAGAAGGTGTGCTATGGCCAATTTTTCAGAAACCTAAACAAATCCCTTGGTTCGAATTGTTCATTATTGCAATTATAATAAAAAGGTGTCCCACTGCAAATGTGTGCCAACACTAAAGAAGGTGTGCAAATGCCAATTTCTGCCAACACTAAAGAAGGTGTGTAATTGCCAATTTTTGCGAAACCTAAACAAATCCCTTGGTTCGAATTGTTCATTATTGCAATTATAATAAAAAGGTGTCCCACTGCAAATGTGTGCCAACACTAAAGAAGGTGTGCAATTGCCAAATTTTGCCAACACTAAAGAAGGTGTGCTATGGCCAATTTTTGCCAACACTAAAGAAGGTGTGCAATTGCCAATTTTTGCCAACACTAAAGAAGGTGTGCAAATGCCAATTTTTTAGAAAAATAAAGAAATCCATTGGTTCGAATTGTTCATTATTGCAATTATAATAAAAAGGTGTCCCACTGCAAATGTGTGCCAACACTAAAGAAGGTGTGCAAATGCCAATTTCTGACAACACTAAAGAAGGTGTGCAATTGCCAATTTTTGCCAACACTAAAGAAGGTGTGCAATTGCCAATTTTTTCCAACACTAAGGAAGCATTGTTGTGTCAAAGGCATTTCTGGATAAAACGCAATCTTGTGGATAACCAGCAGTTTGTAATATTATCTTCATGCATGATGTGCATTACAAATGCAACACTACTATGGGAGACTTTAAAAATTTTATATACTGCAGAGCTGTAAGTGTAGGCCTACTCTACATTGTTCAACTCATTAATTTTTGGTAGGGGTGACAGCTTCCATTCCATAAAGAAGAAACGGTTTACTGTAGGCAGCTACTAAATGAAAACAAAACTGGTTCTCTAAATTTGTAGCATTTGCTTTGCAACGAATTAAATTACCTATACAACTTAATATATATATATATATATATATATATATATATATGTAAGTATTTATATATATTGTATATATAGTTGATTTCGATGCCATTTATCGTTGTCTAGTTTTTTTATTACGAAATAGGCCGTTATATACATTTCCCGCGTTTTGCTTTGGGGGGCTGAGCCGCATTTAGAGGGGGGGCTTAGCCCCCTCCAGCCCCCCCCCCTGGCGCCGCCACTGGTTCGGACGTCGCCCGGATTACCAAGGTCCACGGCTCCATTCGAGCGATGGGTGCTGGGCCGTACAGTCAGCTACCGAAAGGAAAATCAAGATGGCGAGAGACGTGGTGTCAGTGGGCACATGGAAAGTTCGTACACTGAGCGAAGCAGGCAAGATGCAGCTGCTGCAGGAGGACATGATGCCTTACTGGGATACAAGCCTATTAACGATAGGATAACAATGGCTAGGTTCGGTGCACAGCCGTTCAACATAACGGTGATCCAGATATATGCACCGACATCAGCAAGTGCGGAAGAGGATATAGAGGAATTTAATGGCGATTTGGCGGAGACGATAGACGAGGTGTACAAGAGTGAAATACTAATAATATGGTGGGACTGTAATGCAAAGATGGCAACGGATAGCAATGGTTGGGAGAGGGTCATGGTCAAATTTGGCTACCGCGACCGGAATGAACCGTTTTGGCGCTACAATTGCGCTATAACAATTGCTCCAGCAGTCTATTTCCGGTTTAGTTTACAAACGCGATAAACACATCAATCCGAAGTTATCGTTTAGGGTTTGATATCTATTTTTCAAGTTTCATTCAGTAATGTAATCATCATTCGTATTTTTGGAACCTATAATAATTGCACACCTTCTTTAGTGTTGGCACACATTTGCAGTTGGACACATTATATTTCAATTGCAACAATGAACAATTCGAACCAATGGATTTCTTTAGGTTTCTAAAAAATTGGCCATAGCACACCTTCTTTAGTGTTGGCAGAAATTGGCAATTGCACACCTTCTTTACTGTTGGCACACATTTTCAGTGGGACACCTTTATATTACAATTGCAATAATGAACAATTCGAACCAATAGATTTGTTTAGGTTTCTAAAAAATTGGCAATTACACACCTTTTTTAGTGTTGGCAGAAATTGGCAATTGCACGCCTTCTTTACTGTTGGCACACATTTGCAGTGGGACACCTTTATATTATAATTGCAATAATGAACAATTCGAACCAATGGATTTCTTTAGGTTTCTATAAAAAATTGGCCATAGCACACCTTCTTTAGTGTTGGCAAAAATTGGCAATTGCACACCTTCTTTAGTGTTGGCACACATTTGCAGTGGGACACCTTTATATTACAATTGCAATAATGAACAATTCGAACCAATGGTTTTGCTTAGGTTTCTAAAAAATTGGCAATTACACACCTTTTTAAGTGTTGGCAAAAATTGGCATTTGCACACCTTCTTTAGTGTTGGCAGAAATTGGCAATTGCACACCTTCTTTAGTGTTGGCAAAAATTGGCAATTGCACACCTTCTTTAGTGTTGGCACACATTTGCAGTTGCACACCTTTTTATTATAATTGCAATTATGGACATTTCAAAACAATGGACTTTTTAAAAGAAATGTCGCTTTTGTCTTTAATACAGCATATTCTTTGTTGTCACTAAAGTCTGTATTTCCTCGATCTATCGTGCTAAAATCTTATGTCATCTTAAAGTTCTTATTTCTATACTAAGCTAAATAGGCCCACTCTTAGCGGGACTTTCTCTCTTTGGTGGGCCTGTTTTTTTCAATCATTCGATGTGACATCCTCTGCTTTGATCGCTTGTACTTTATTAATCTGCTACCTCACATGTCTTATAATTTGTTATTAAATAAAGCATTTGTTTAAAAAATCCAGCTTCTATTTCACCGGCAAAAAATCTCCTTTCAGCTTCAATTGTTCAAGCATTCGTCGGAACTCCCGCCGCTTTTTCGCATTTAAAAGACTCTTCATCGAGCTTACAAATCTCAAGCGTTCTTTTCTTGATCATATCTTCCATTTCTCATGCGTTCGCTTAATAAATCCAGCTCCAATTAAACCAGGAATATTTTCATCGATCCAGCTTCAATTAACGCAACAACAAGCCGTACATTCACTTTCTATTTCAGCAAGGATTTCGTCAATTTGTTTCACGCGTCGTATACACTGAACCGGAAAAAGACTGCAAAACGCAAATATTATAGCGCAATGGCGGCGCCAAAACGGCGGCGCCAAAACGTCGGCGCCAAAACGGCGGCGCCAAAACGGCGGCGCCAAAACGGCGGCGCCAAAACGGCGGCGCCAAAAAGTCACGTACCGAGCTGTTCTAAGCTGTTGTTAAACTCTCGGCCAGCAAGAGTCGTTAAAAAGTAATTTATGGTGACGTCGCAATTCCTTAAGCAGGCATTCAACTAATATTTTGCCAATTAATTAATTTTGTCTAAATTTTTCACTTAATTTTTTAGCCAGTACTATAACTCGCCGTCTCATCTCCTCGCCCGACATTTCTATCATATCCTGGAAAATGTTTTCCACATCCCCTTCTCAACTCATGATAGGCAGGTCATAAAAGAGAAGCGATATATATATATATATATATATATATATATATATATATATATATATATATATATATCACCAACTGATGCGAGAAAAATTGACGAGCTGTTATAGTATACCAAAACAAATTTCTGTCCAGGGTAACGGCCTCTGTTGTCATAGACCCTGGTCAAATCTGGATCCATCCATCCATCCAACCAACTGATGCGGCTTAAAATGTTTCATATCATTACTGCATGTAAAATATGCGACGTCATAAAACTGACGATTAAAAGCGATGACTGCAGAGACAACTGTTAAAAATGTCTGTCGAAGTGAACGGTTTTTGATGTAATATATACATTGTTAAACTGGTGGATCAATTCCACATGGACGCGTTCATTAATATGAGAAACATAGCATAAACGCCAAAGTAGCCGATAGATGACGTAAAACACTCGGGATGCAAGGATTTTTGCGACACCTCAAAAACGCTTGACAATAATATTATATATGCCGTCAGCTGTCACCAATTAATCGAATAACTATAGCATTTCAATTTTCAACAGTGGGCGTTGATGTCATTTGAAGGCTAAAATTAAAAAGTCATTCTCTCGCTATTACTCTTATAATTGCCAGTCAAATGTCTGGAAAAACATTTTCGTTGGTCTTTGGCTGGCCGGAAAAATCGGACTACCTTTTTTTTAGTCGTTTGGCCGAAATGTCGGGAAAAAGTTACCACTTGTTTTTTTAGTCGCTTGGTCGAAATTTTTGGGAAAACAGACCATTTCATAAAAAAAACCATTTGCCCGTCAAATAACTGATGACCTTTTTAAAGCCATTTGTTACTTTTCTCTCTGTCTTCTCTCCTTCTTACCGTTTTAATGATAATCACCAGGCATCGTCAATTGGCTCAATTGATGCAAGCCGTAATCAGGCCAACAAACATGTAATGTTAATCAAGCCATAATGTCTCCTGTGGCTTATTATTGCATAAAAATTGAAGTCACGTCAAGTCAACGTCAACGACCTAAGTAACTAAAAGACGTATAAAATCGTCCACGACGAGCACCTCCTTCGACACCTTTACAAAGTTGGTGACGACGCTATATAATATCCTGAGAACATAGCTTAGATCGCATGTGACATTGATAAATGGATCCAGAGTTTAACGACAGCTTATAACATCACAGACCATTGCCATCGATAAAATCTACCGCTAAACCATATCGCTCAATCCACCCTTCTCCCGCCCTCCATTAACCTTATCACTAAACTACTCTGCAATTCGCTCTGTGAACCATAGCCATTCTGCCCCGTAATACTGGAACAAACTTCAGTCAGTTTAACGATAAGTATAGACTCTAATTATGATTCATCCGACGCAGTTACCAAGATCTCTTTTCTGTTACTTCCAAATCCCTTTTATTTTATCTCCCTCGTTGTTCAAATTTTAATCCATCCTTATATCAGGACTAATTTTTAACTTACAATTCAATGTAATATGTGCGATTGGAAATGAAATTGTGCAGCTGTAAAGGCAATCTTGTGCAAAATACCTGAAAAACAGTAAAGAAGGTCACTGTCATCCGATTGGGGTAATTTAGCACGGAGTAACGGAATATAGAAACGAAGGGAATGTCATCGAACCGCATCAGGCTAAATCCTGGAAAAACACAATAATTATTTGGGTTGGAAGTCGCGTGTAAGTTTTTAAAGTTGATATGCAAAATCTGCAACAACGCTTTCCTGGCATGACTTTTTCTACCACTGTGCGTGATTTGGGTGCGACCTTGGACCAGGAATTGTCCCTCTCTGATCACGTGAGAAATGTATGTCGCACTTGCTTCTGTTATCTTCGTCAAATTCTTTCAGTGCGTCGCTCACTTACAACCAAAGCCGCCACTACTCTGATGCTTGCATTTATATGCACGAGAGTTGACTATAATGGTAGTGCCATCTATTCGGGCTTAAACCTTTCGCGCATTAATAAGTTACAATCTGTCCTTAATGCTGCGGCTCGCCTGATTGGCGGCATACCACAGTTTGGGCATTATATCAAGCTTTATACGGGAAGAACTGCACTGGCTGCCTATGCAAAAACGTATTGAGTTTAAGATTTTAATGTTCATGCGTAATTGCCTAGCAGGCCAAGCTCCGATCTATCGTATGGAACTTTGTGTACCTGTGCTATCCATTCCAGGCCGTAGATTCCTTCGCACTGCTACGCATGATGACATGGTTGCCCCTATGGCTGGATCAGAAGCTTTGCTATGGTCGGTCCGTCTTTCTGGAAAAAGTTACCTATTAGTCTCCGTAATGAACTTCTTTCTATTTCTTTGCAAGCGTTTGAAAACCATTCTCTTTGATCGTGGTTTGGTGTCAGATCGGGAGCGCCTCTGAGGAGTTCTCTTGAAGTGGCGCTATATAAATGCACGATTACGAAATAGTTGTACGGTAAAGAAATATGATAAAAGGCGTGTCTTTTTGGTATTTAATTCAGGGAGAATAACTTAAAAGAGGTAGGCCCAAACAGATTTTAAAGCAGGCAACTTGAAATTTCTGGTGAATGACTAAAACAGGTCGTCATAAATTTTCGGTCCATATGTGACACTAGATTAAACATTGCTGGTTGTACAATGAAAATAATTCCTTTAAAAAGGACTGCCATCACAGCAGCCTGAAACGATTGCATGAGCGGAGACTTAGAGGTCAGAAGACGGCAGTGGCGGCGCCAGGATTTCAGTTTTGGGGGGCTAAAGGGGGTAAATCGTCCAAAATTTTTATTTTTACATGGAGAAAAAATGGATGGCCTTTTTAGGGGGGGCTTAGCCCCCCTAGCCCCCCCTAGCGCCGCCACTGGAAGACGGTCCCCTTCAATGGTGTGGTGGGGGTTTGGCCCATGCATTCCTCCCAATCGTTAAGTGTTAGGATTATGTACACTTCACGAACACACTGGTGAGGTTATAACGTTAGAAAAAGAGATATTCGAACAAATGACGTAATGACTAAAAAAGATCATCAGCTATTTTGGCCAGTACGAAATTGGTATGTTTTTGAAGAAATTTCGACCAAAGACTAAAAAAAGTCATAATCTTTTTTTACAGAGAAAATGGTTATTTTTCCTAGACATTTCGGCCTGATGACTAAAAAAGGCTGCAGAAATTTTTCGTCCACCCAGAATCTCGCGTCCATCCTTCGGCCACTTTGTTGTTCCCCGCAAGTCTCCGCCCAAGTCTCCGCCCATGCAGTGAAAAATTCTGTAAAAGGCCTGCCCTGTATAATAACAGCCTGACCCGATTGTCTTGATCTGGGACGGATTCTGACAGCAGCTGTCTGTTGATTACGTCTTTTCTAGCCGCCTGTTCGCAAAATTTCTCCTGCAACATCGCTTTCGTTTGGCGCCGTAGTATTTATAGATTACGATTTTACGACACTCCAAATAATTATTTTTACTGGTTCAGTACCTTGCTCTTAAGTGCTGTAATATGCCGAGCAAATTTCTGTCCAGGGTAACGGCCTCTGTTGTCAAAGACCCTGGTAAAATCGGATCCATCCATCCGACACTCCAAATAATTATTTTTACTTGCGCTACGTTGCATTGCGTGTATGCGATGAATGCAAGTGTGACCGCGTTTGCATGCACGCAAATCATGTGTGTACGACGTAAACTTACCAGGGCTGTGCACGCATGACTAATCGGTCCGATTATGAATTAATTGCGTGTCTAGCCGATTCTTACAGCTAACCAACTGCAAAATAATCAATTAGAGACTCATCTCTAGTATGTCCTTTGTTTTTACACAGTACATGACACATAACTATTAACTTTATGGGAACATGACAGTGTAGGACTGATTTATAGATTCACAATTCGAATAGGAGGGCGACACTAATCATCTTTGCTGGGGCACAGTGTCGTTAAACATCAACAAGAATATACGATGAACGACGCAAGGTATTCTATAATTTAATAATAATATCATAATATATTATATGTAGTACAATACTAACATCATCTGTGCTGACGTTTAATGCTAAAAGCTCCAACAACAACTCATTTTAAAAGATAAAACTGTAGTTGTTATAAGCGATTTCTATTGCGACGGTGGTTAATGCACAAGGAAGCCAGTGTTGGCGCACCGAAATCAGCATGTGGCATACATCAACATACAGAAGAGTTGGCCCCTTATTATACCTTCTCTACACGGCTGATCTTTGTCCTCTACTTGAGTCCCGGGGTCTCCTCCACCAAATCTTTGCTGATGACACTCAAGCCTACATACATTCTAACCCATTGGATTCAGTTAGCACTGTGCGCCTAATGTGTCTGACTGTTGACGTCCTTTCCTCTTGGATGGCGTCAAATCGGCTTCTCCTAAATCCCAGTAAGACTCAATTCATTTGGCTGGGTGGCCGTCGGCAACTTGAGAAGATCGATTTGCCTCTGCTAGCCCAAATCTTTCCTGACATTAGTTTCTCTTCCACGGTTCGTGACCTGGGTGTTATCCTTGACTGTGAACTCAGTCTCAGCCAGCATGTCAATCTTGTTGCTCGAAGCTGTTACTACCAGCTTCGTCAACTTCGAGTGATTGCACGCTCTCTCTCTCTCATGATGCGCTGGTAGTTCTTGTTCATGCCTTCGTAACCAGTCGAATCGACCATTGTTGCTCAATCCTTGTTGGCCTCCCCCTTGGGGTTCTGGGTCGGTTAGATCGGGTTCTGCGCTCTGCTGCCCGGCTCATTGGACGAATCCCTAAATTTTCCTCTGTTTCTACCTACATGCGTGATGTGCTGCATTGGTTGCCAATAGCCCAACGCATCCATTATCGAATTGCTGCCCTGGTCTCACGTTGTATCCTTGGTTGCGCTCCATCCTACCTGCGCATTCTTTGTCGCCCAGTCTCTGACATTGAAGCGCGTCGGACCCTTCGCTCTGCTGCAAAGGGACAACTGCTTGTTCCACGGGCTCGCTTGGCTACCAGACAGTGTCGAGCCTTCTCGGTTGTGGGGCCGTCAATCTGGAATGACCTCCCCCCTAACCTCCATCTCCTCCACCTGACCAGTCAATCCTTATTCCTTAAGTCCCTTAAATCTTTTTTCTTTTGCCGTGGCTGGGCTGGGAGTGCCTCTGAGTAGTTTCTTGAAGGGGCGCTATATAAATGCTAATAATGAATGAATGAATGAAAGAAAGCAATGCCAAGGAAAAAGAAAAACGAGAAAGTCGCCAATAATATTATAATTGTCGGTACTTGCATCAAAATGAGGTCGCATCAGGTCAACGTCATCAAGTAAGCAAAAGATGTCGCTAAATACATGTAGAGCTGTATTATGCCAAATAAACGTTTTTTTAGGGAAAACTGTAATATCATAAGCCCTCGTCAAATCTGGATCCATCCATCCATGTAGTCGTCAATGCGTGCATTCATTAAACACCTTCGGAAAGTTTTCATCCTGCTCCATAAAATATTTACTGAGTGGTTGAATCAGTAGCAATAACACAAAACGCGGCACCAACTGTAATAGTTATATCACTGGCTATTAGCGTTGTAAAGGTGTTGAAGGAGTCGAATTTTATAATTATAATATTTAGCCTCTTTTCCAGAGCCAGCAATTTGGATAAAAGGAAAGGGATGCGTTATCATCATTGTCTTTACGCAGTAGTAAACATCGACCAAAGTTAATATTATGAAGAAGTACATTTTCGCGTTAAGTGTTGTTTAAAGACAGTGCGTTTTTTTTTATTGA
>OX457040.1:8097096-8109596 GCA_949752735.1 Lumbricus terrestris | reverse complement strand
ACATCAGTTCCGTGTTTCTGGAACAAATTCTAGCCAGTATGTCGACATACATGTATATTTGATCACCAGAATACCACCTCTTATTGTCTCTCCACAGGTCTTCCAATCAAAAATAAAAACAATCGATGTTCTATACCACTAATACCATTCTTATTTTCATTTCTTCTTTTCCCCTATCTTCACGCTCTTTATATTGTTACCCATCATTATTTCATAACAGCGTAACCCAAGTGCGTTTTGACCTTGGACAGATCCTGATACTACCTGTCTTTTGAATGCGTTTTGACTATGCGCATGTGAATAAAGGGGTTTCAGCAGCTTCGCTTCAATAGTGGCTGTAGCAATAATAATAAATCGCGATTACGACCATCTAAAATATTATTTTTGCCATGCAATAACTCAATTGCGTGTTTGTACGCAAGTATGCGCGTATTCTAGCATATAAATAATTATGCATGTATATCGTATTCGTTTGCAACAGATATTATTATGCGCATGATTAGTTAAATTGTTAAGCGAACAGCAAAATCTAATGGATCAGAATTTGAATTTGTCGTTGGATTAGCTGATCAATTACAATCTAATTGATTATTGACTCATCTCTGGTGCGTTCCTTGATTATTTTTTGTGCATGATACATTTATAGCCTGCCAGCATGACATTGCATGTTCAACTTTATTAGTCATTATATTTATTCACATAGCCAACGTATATAAGAAAATGGACGTCTTCTACTCACGTCATTTACAGTGCTTGTATGTATGTATGTATGTGCACTTGTTATAGCGCCCCCTCAAGCTCTCTCTACTCAGAGGCGCTCCCGAATGCAGAGCGGACACTGCATCGGAGTTTCACGCCGAAGCGCTGAGCAATTGTGAGTGAATGACTTGCCCAAGGTCCTTACGCGGCGAGGTGGATTCGAACCTCGAACCTTCCGGCTTCAAGGCAATGACGCCACCACTACACCACCGCGCTTGTTTCGACAATGCATCAAACCCAGTCGTCGAGTTTTACGTTTGCCTCTTCCGTCCTTGAATCCTCATCGAATTTCTATCTTAACTCGAGCGATCATCGTTTCAGTCTCCGATCATTTAGAAAAAGTGTTCCGTTGTTCCTTTGCGGCACGAGTGACGCTAGAACGGAACAGCGTAGCGCATTCAGCCACGCTGTTCCACGAGCCAGGCTGAAGTTTCATCGGGTAGTAGTTGTTGAAGTGGCGGAATTATAGGGAACGACGATCTGAACTGCAGCCAATAAATCGTGGTGATGGAAGATTCGGTTTAACCACACTGTGTTATGACATGGAACATTATTATCACCCTCCTGCACTTAAACAGGCTTGGGACTGGCACTGTTAAAGAGCGAACATTGGCGGGATTTCTGTTCTATGACTTGTGTAACGATCACTTTACAGAACGACGGCAGTTATAAAAGGCTCTCTCTACTTTCAAATCAAATAATCATAACAATTCAGCGCGATTGACGTTTTATATAGTAAATTGAGACTACATTAAAGGTGCTTAATTTTTCATTTACTTCATGGTTGCGAGCGCTTAGTGTTGAAATGTCGATAGATTGAAGATGAGTCCAAAGCACTAACCGTTGGTAGCGTGTTAAAGTTCGATTATGCTGGCAATGTCACGGTGATCCTACGATATTCAATATTATCTGACTATTCGTTTAATTTTGAATAAATCGGCACGATGTTTTTTATGCGAATGCGTGATTAGCTTAAAAGTTTGCATTGGGATGTTGCATGGAAGTTTCGATGGATGGATGGATTGATCCAGATTTGACGAGGGCTTATGACAACAGATGCCGTTGCCCTCGGAAGAAATTTGTTAGGCATAATACAGCTCTATATGGAAGTTTTAATTATTATTATTATCGGTGCATATCTTCATAGAATGGGCCATTCATTGTTTTACCAGCGTCCGCCACAGCGAATTTGGCCAAATCACATTCTGAAAGCGTGAAAATTATTAATAAAAAACCCAGAATATTAAATCGCTTTTATGCAAGTAGGCCTATTATGTTTTATTAGCATTCGTCGACGTAATTCAAGAACTTGTTCTCAAATAGGCTAGGCCTGATAGGCTTTATTGGATAAATAAAGCATGTTTAATTCCTTCAATGTTCATGCCATTCCACGTTTGGTTCTAAGTGTCCACCGAAAACGTCTAGCCTACCAAGCGCTTCATCAGGCTCCACTAATTGATAGAGAAAAACACGATCATTCCACGAAATAATTTTGCAGTGTACCGATTCCATGCCAAGACTCTGCAGTAGAATGAGCGATATACTACAACTTGGGCGTATTAGTTCAGCGATGTTCAGTATTTAGCGATAAAATATCTTGCCATCAAAGGCAGTTGGATGGACAATTTGTCTGAATATATAAAACGTTTAGGCTTGTGTCAGTTATGGTTATTTTAATAAAATTCACACCTTTTTTAGTAGAAGAAGTTGTGCAATAAATTCATATCCTGCCAATTGACTCCCATCTCAGCTTTTTGGCGATATTTTAAAATATATAACATTAATAGAATACGTTTCGAAGGTGTCGTATAAAAACATGAAATACACAGTGCTTAATAATATATTTCGACTGCAACTGCCGTTCATCTAGTTGACCTCCTTGAAGATTTTATTAACCGGTCTAAAAATGAAGATAAATTACGACGCTTTGTTTAAATCAGGGATGATTTCAGAATGTCACTCGAAAACCGTAAGCCTGCAGTAAGTAGTAGGCCAGGGCCTACTTAATATTGGATGGATGGATCCGATTTGACCAGGGTCTATGACAACAGAGGTCGCTACCCTGGACAGAAATTTCCTCAGTATATTACAACACTTAAGAGCTTAAAATATTGAGCAGACCAAAATTAACTTACATGACTTCGATTAATCTATTTTAATGGTGTCTAAGAACGGGGCTGTAATATTATGGTTGGCCCCTCACAGCGAGGGATTAATCCTAGCCAGAAAGAAAAGAAGAAGAAGAGGACCGTAATTCTCATACTACCAATGTTGTCTCTTGCAAGATACATGTACTTTGCAAGAGACAAGTGTAACGAGAAGCTTTTAAATCTACAAGCGAGTGACTTAATTGGTAGATGATCTTTGATTGACCGATCAAATTGAACTTTGCATCGATGCGAAGATCTGCAACGTGATGCTTTGACTTTGGTAATTCTAAATGCAATGTAATGAATTCAAACCGTGAACCTCGAGTCGTGGCAGTTTCCCAAGAATGCTGATATACCCGTACTATGTGAATTGATATCGTAAGTTCCAGTGTTTGTATAAATATGATGATAGAATATATTAAAATGGTGTTCTGTTTCTGCTTAATATTTCTTGTTTATAATCAGTGTTTAAAGACATCTTATGGCTCGAGTGAATCATAAACGTCACCCTCATCTTTTTTCGTTTAATTTTGCCTTTGCAAAAGGCATCAACATAAACTGGCTTGTTTGATTAAATGACGTCTAACAACATTGTATCTTTACGTATATGATGATGATGATGATGATGATGATGATGATGATGATGATGATGACGACGACGACGATGACGATGACGATGGTGATGATAGTGATGATGATGACTTTTAACACTGCTTTGTTGCGTATGGTGAGGGGATTTCGAATTCCACGGTCTTCGATAGTGAGCGATGTCTTTAAACGCTGGATGCCAGATCAATAACGGACACCTTTAAAAAGCATGATAACTGTGCTATAATAATCATTGACGACATGCTGCAAGTCAATATTTGCTGGGTATTGGATAAAGCAGTTCCATCTATTCTGATCCTAAAAAATAGAATAATATTATCAGAGCAATATTATACATTGATTATACATTCATTCAAGTATTTATACAGCGCCCTTTCAAGGAAACTACTCTAAGGCGCTCCCGACTCCAGCACGGCCAAACATAGCAGTTTTTAAGTGCTTATAGAATGTGTCAGAGAGTGATCTAGAGAACAGACACAGCTCATGTGGGAGGGCATTCCATATCACCGGGCTAATCACAGAAAAAGCATGACTCTGCATGATGGAGGTACGAGCATCACTGATATAACTGAAGTCAGTCACTCAGTGATAAATGATATTAGCTGGATACACTGTGGAACCTAAAGAGGTCGCTCTGGACATTATAAACTGAATTTTAATATGCTGGTGAACGATGAATTTTAGCGACATTGCAAAGCACTGTTTTGATGTCTTCAGCGGCATGGTGCATATCGGAACAGAAGATTCCTGTATTTTAACTATTGTGCATAATCTGTACTATTGACAACGGTATGTGATGTCATGCATCGTTTGACGTAAAGCTGTCTGTATAAACAAACAAACTGCAACAAAAACTCACTGAGCAATGACATGACAACAACAGTCTCCTTCGACTGCAACGGCCTTTGTTGCCATATTAAGCTGCCGTTAAACTTTGGAATACATCAATCACTGCAATCAGCAAGAGCCGTATAATGAAATAAATCTCTGGTGACGTCAGTGACCTCATTAATTTTGATATCGAAAGAAAAGGATGAAGAGCAGTAGTCCCTTACGCTAGCCTTCATTTTCTTAGTCTCGGCATACGAGAGCGAGTAGCACAGTCCTCTACCTCGCCGTTTCATTTCCCCACTGACGATATACGGTAACATTTCTGCCCTGTCGGGATTTGAATCTCGACACTCCCGAATAAAAGTCCAGCATGCCAACTATATATACTGCATTACCGTGCCAACACTAAACTTTAATCCTGCCTCATCCTTGGAAATGTTTTCCAAATTCGTCAAAACGCCGGTGTGTCACGGGAAATTCTCTCTTCCTTAAAGCTCTCAGAGGGGATGGAAAATACGGGAGGGGTGGAAGATAAATCGTTCTTCCCCATTATTGAAAAATGCGTATAATTGAAAACAAAATTATGCTACAATCAGAATTGAAAGTAACTCTAACTGTTGTAAGTGCCCTTAGCAATGTCCAGAGCAATTCAACTCGAAATTAGTAGACTCGAAGTGTTCTTAAGTATTCTATAATGTCTAAGTGCTCTAAAACCAAAGCAAAAAATTATCTAGTAGGAATAAACAAGCCAGTTAGTGCTTTTGTTCAAAACAAAGCAAATGGAAGGTAATTTGCAAAATAAACACTCGAGGAAGTGGATTTTTTCAACTTAATCTTGGGGTGGGGATACGATAATTAGGCGGATACTCTATAATATCTTGACACCAGTACCACTCGATTAAATGCCAACAATGCCAGGAACATTGACAATTCCATGCCTGGAAATAAAATATGAGTCGTCGCACAGTACTCTAGAGTGTGTCGACGATGCTACGTCACTGCGTGTTCTCTGGTAGAGCCAGTCTAAAGTATCGATTAAAGGGGGGCTACATAGTGTCGTCGAACCACAATCAGGCAACTTTCAATTAGGCCAGTCCAAAGTATCGATTAAAAAAGCGGGGCCTCATAGTGTCGTTGAACCACAGTCAGACAACTTTCAATTATACCTCTAAGTTGTAGCACGCGATTGCGATAAGACACCTGCAATAAGAATGGTCTTTGATATTATAATCGCAGAACTCCTAAAGCATTCAATAGATAGCTCATAAAATCTTCAAGTCTATAAAAATCACTTTTGTAACCTATAACGTGTTTTATATTATTGCTGCATGTGTTATTCATTAATTCATTCAAGAATTTGACAATTTATATATGTAACGACGTAAAATGACGATTAAAAAATTATTACTGCATAGAATACTCGTTAAATGTTTCCATCGACTCGAACGGCCTTTGATGTATTACAATGTCGTTAACCCTTTCGTTACGGCACACAGACCCAGGCGGCGTACGGGAGGTTGAGGCTGTAGACCCGTCGCCGCGACGGGGGTCGTACAGCGGCTGGGTTTGTAAACCCGTCGCCGCGACGGGTTCCGTAACGAAAGGGTTAAACTGTTGGCTTCAGTCCGCGTGGATGCGTTCAGTAATTGAGATCTGTAGGATAAACCGTCCTAGTTAACGCTAGATGGCGAAAACCGCTCGGAGATTCAATGATGCCTTCGCATTAAGAAGATAATTATCAGAGAACGCCAAAAAAACTATTATAATAGCATCGACTGTAAACGTTTTTAAGGTGTTTAAGGAGACGTTATCACAAGGCATTATTTTCTTCACTGTACCTCCTTTGGCGGTGCTTGCCTCCAGTCCGAATAAAAATGGGTACGCCTTTTATAATTTATATGATGTGATGTAGTGTAGTATAGTAGTTGCAGTCTGACGTCACTGTGTGGTAAGAAAGGCCATTAGCGACACTCTCCTCCTTTATCTAGGCTTGGGACTGGCACTGGCAGAGTGCAGCCAGTGGCGGAGTTTGATGTATAGTGTGTGTTTTTAACATGAGCTTATAAAGAGATATTTTGCGGTTGGTGCGGTTTCATGATACGGTGTTTATCTGCTTCTATTCAGTCGGTTTTTAATAAACAAGTATGAAGCGATGGCTCACCCAAATTAGAAAGTCACAAGAGACCGACTCCTGCATCAAATGACGTCATTAGAGGTCAACGTCAACGACTACGGAAACCGAAAGATGTCGCTAATTAGTCTTAAATTCCTTCTTTCATTAAACACCCTTAGAATATTGTGATTTGTCACTATATAAGGAGAGGTCAGATTGTGTGAATTATAATTATGTTCATAACTCCAGATCAAACTTCTGTAACGGCAATAGCTTTGGTGTCATAAACCGACGTTACACTTTGGATCCATCCATCCGTGTTACTACAAGAAGAAGAACTCTATTGTGTTCATACTGTAATTATTGGTAACTTATATTCCCAATTTCCCAGCGGTGTCTAACGCACATGAAATCAAGCGATAGCGCCCTAAAATCAAGTCTAATAAGGTCTTCCTGAATACCTGCCTATTATGTATTCATACCATTCATATTATTACAAGATGCAAACCTAGAACTCCATTATACTCATACTGTAATTGGTAATTTCTATTGTTGGGTGCCTATAACGTACAGTCGTACACGCGATTGCACACAAATATCAAACCGCAACCAGGTTAATGATGCTAAATAATATCCAAACTACTATGGCAGATAGGCACAATCGCACTAATACTTTCGTTGGAAACTTCTATTCCCAGCAGCATAGGTGCAATCACGTCCTAAAAGTTTGGGGGTATCAAATGAATCACGTCCTAAAAGTTGGGGACCATAATAATAAAGTTAGGGGACCACTCAAAAGTAGGGGGACGCGTCCCGTGGGTCCCATAGGGTGGTTGCGCCTATGCCCAGCGGTGTCTAAAGCACATGCAATCATGTCTAATAAGGTCTTCATGAATATCATTCATAATAAATATAGGCAGTCTTCGATGGATATTACATTTGAAAACAGAAAGTCGTCAGTTGTTAATGATATAAATAACACAAGAAACGCATTAGAACGACCAGATCCAGGAAATGAGAGAAAGAAAATTTACATCTCCACACGTTCATCATGAACTGTTTGGGTTTGTGTCAGTTAAACAAATAAAGAACACATCACCTGCAGCATTAATCAATCCGTCCGTTTTCGATCAGTTTAACCACTTCGCTGAACCCACTCTCAATTCTCTCTGACGTTTATTCGTACTACAGTCACCTCATCACTGAACTCCGTCAATCGCTCCATAAAATACATAAATGACTGATCCGTCTTTCTAGTAAAAACTCCATCCAGCATTACAAACGATATTATTTTTTGATCCATCGTGTAAACTCGCAAAAACCTCTCTTCTTAAGTTCTTACCATCTCTCCACAGGCTTTCCATCGAAAACTGAAAGCAATACTCCGCCACTAAACCGATCCATATTCATGGGCGGAGTTTATCATGGGCTATAGGGGGCTAATCCCCCCAAGAAGACCCAGGTTAATTTAAATGGTATCTTTTCCCGGGCTTAGCCCACCCAAGAAGGCTTTAGCGCCTCCAAGAACGGAAATCATACTCCGCCCATGTCCACATGCGTCCTCTGCCCTTATTTCTAATTTAGTCACTTCGCCTGTTTGGGCCATCACCTAGTCTCATCCTACATGTACCTGCCCGTCAATCTTGCTTCCTCAAAGCGTCTGTAACTAAGTTAATTCACACGAATTCGCCCATTATATGGCGATATAATATAACACTATAGAGTAATTTCAAATTTACGATCATGATAATGACTATCTAAATTATTTTTAGTTTGTTACCCTGCATCGCATACCATTGCTTTTCATTGCGCGTGACATTAGTCTACAAGTAAGTATGCACGTATGCTTGTCATGTACAATTAGCTAAACTCATGGGCGGAGTTTATCAAGGCTACGGGGGGGGACTAAGTCCCCCAAGAAGACCCAAGTTCATGTATGTATGTATGTATGTATGTATGTATGTATGTATGTATGTATGTATGTGTGTATGTATGTATGTATGTATGTATGTATGTATGTATGTATGTATGTATGTATGTATGTATGTATGTATGTATGTATGTATGTATGTATGTATGTATGCATGTATGATTGCATGTATGTAGGCCTATGTATGTAGGCATGTATGAATGGATTCATAGAAAATATTAAACATAAAGGGACTCTTGTGATATCAAATAGTTAGTTGGAAACTATAGTTGCGACTAAGCCTTAACGACAATGAATTGTAGCAAACTTTTATTTCCGTCCACTCATGCTTTTCCAGTCTTCGCACTGGCTCTATCCCAAGTTGATTTCTACATAATAATTATAGTGCATGTAAGTAGTTAGGCCTATCGCTCTTTAAAGGCATCAACAGTGTGAATTGAGTCTTGATTATATAGACACGTTTTAAAACTTTATGGAGGTTTCTCACGAGCGTATTAAATTTTCCTGCGTTGTTGTCCCGCGAACCTACTAAGAAAAGTATTATAATCAGTTTAACACAGGGCCCCGATCCTGGCCCCTTAAAGTTGACTGGCCCAGGACATTTGCCCTCTGCACCACCTCTCGGCGGGCCTGGCAACATACCCAAATGAAATAAGTTTACTTAGCGCAAAAGAGTTGATTTAATGACATCGTGATTTCATGGCCTTTTCTCTTCGTTACAATAATTATTATTATTTTAAAATATAGGTATTGTTATATTATTGTCAGTTGTTTTTTGTTATTATGAGTGTTTTACTTTCTATTATTATCAGCAATTCTCGATGCCATAATAATTATGTGACTTTTAACTGTTAGAATTCAGTATAGAATTGTTTCACTTACACGCCCAAATAATATTGAGAAGATCGTCTATAAATTTGAAAAATCACAACATTTCGCTACTTAATCTGTTCATGTAAAGCTAAGACTCAGCCGGGATAAAACTGGGATGCCGATCATCTATGCTTCGACACAATGTCATAGTCTAATACGCAATGTATTTAAACCGCAACTATCAGCTGTTGTATAAATTTATCAAAACCAGATTGTTTGTCATTGGTGCAGTGTAATGACACGGTATTTTGTATCTTACCTCATTCTATTTCGTCGGTGTTCAATCAAGTGTCAAGTGATGGCTCTCCAAAATTAAAAAGTCACCAGTGGCCGATTCCCGCATCAAATGAGGCTTTCTTATAATCAGTCTTCAATGAGTTTTGTTCGCAATAGACACCTTTAGAAAGCTTCGAAACGTTGTTATATATACATATAGGTCAGGCGCTGTTAATAACTTCTATGAATTTCAAATTCTCGACCAAACTTCTGGCATTTGTTTTCATTTTCTGTCGCTGACTATACCCGTCATCAATCTTGTTTCGACTAAGCGTCTGTTGCGATGTGTGTCTATCTAAATAATTCATTTTACTATACACCGCATTTAATTGCATTTGAAAACCCAAATGTAACCTGTTAATGTACGCTAGATGGGTGACCAGCAAGAACTGAACAGCAATGATCTATTCTGCTAGTTACGAAGGCGTGGACAAGGACCACAGCGGCATCATGAGATAAGGGACCGCAGGACAACACGCAACTGGCGGAGCTGGTTATAGCGTGCCTCGCGTTACTAGGTTGACATGCTGAGAGAAACTGAGTTAACCTGTGTAAGCATGCAGGTTTGCTAATCGATGTATGATCAGCTAGAGTGTTTAGCGATTGGGGTTCAAATTGGCCGTTTGTATAATCGATTGTATGATTAGTTGGATAGCTAATCGATTACAATTAGGATTTGCTGTTCGTGTAATCGATGTTTAATCAATGCACGTTTTCTGTTCTTATGCATGATACATCTATGCTAGCATTGCAAATGATTGAATGACTGATTTATATGCTTGTTCAATGTTCATTTAATAATTAGTCAACTTCAACCTACGTCTATTTATCCGCTACCCTCAACCATTACAGGATACATGAAATCCAGTAGTCGACTTTTCTCATCAACACTATTATACGTCAAATTGCGAGCGATCGTTTAAGTATCCAGCCATTTTAGAAGAAGACTTCTTTTGCGGCTCGACGCCACAACGCACGCAACAACGGAACGGTGCCGCATAGAGCATGCAGCCTCGCTGTATTTTGAGCCACGAGCTGAAGTAGAAGAGGCAGAACGCAGAGATGCAAAGACATTAAGACACTTTGGTCGTAACTGCCGTTGTTTTGTTGAAGTCGACGCTGAATCAGAAGCTGCTTCATCTGTCTGTCTGCTTGTCTGCCTGCGTGTGTTTTTGTCTGTGTGTTTGTGTGTATCGGCAATGTGTACATCTGCTTATACATGCACGGATGTAGGTATGCATTCATCTACATGTATACATAATTTATGTATGTATACGCATGAATGCACGCGCACACACACACACACACACACACACACACACACACACACACACACACACACACACACACACACACACACACACACACACACACACACACACACACCCCTCTGATCCTACGGTAGCTCGACTCGGACCATCATGGACTACTCTTACGGACAACCCTTTTGACTCAACGCAGCGCTCGTGAATAAGCCGGTGCCCCGCGCTTGGCTTTCCAGTGGCGCTTTAGAAATTAGGAGATTACGATTACGATTACGAGATAAGTATCCAACATTTAGCGCCATATAGCATGAAAGACAGTTGGTTGACCAATAATTATTTACTGCAGCTGAACGACTGAGTTGTAACAAAGCTTATAAGCGTCGCAATCCTATTATCCAGTCTTGGCACTGGCTCTTCCATAGGTTGATTTCAACACGCATGTGTATTTGCAGTTTAACGACACTGTGTGGTAACGAAGACCATTAGCGTCACCCGCCTCCTTTATTCAAGCTTGGGACTGGCACTGGCAGAGTGCAACCAGTGGCGGAGTTCAACACACATGCTAATAATCATCTCTGTTTAAATGAGACGAACCGGCAGATTGATTGAAACCATAGCTTGGTAATGTATATAGATCTGGTTTTCAAGTTTATAGAGGTGTCGAATTTAATGTGTTCTGCGCTCGAAACACGTGAGTCTGTTAAGCATGTGCCGTCTCTTTATCTCTCTGTGAACCTTCTATGGGTCTGCGGGGCAGCGTTCTTATCTTTTTTGGACAAAACTTAAGTAACAAGACATGCGATCAACGCTTCTATACGATGTTACGTGATTGTGGGAGACTGTAAATTATCGGAGCATTAATAATAGCAATACATTGCATAGCATTGTACACTAATGACTACGTCGATGGTTTGCATTTCATGGAAAAATATCTGAAAAGCTCGTTGGATGCCTACACCTTAACCTTTTATGTTGCCCTCCTCCAGTACAACCAATAATAACCACAAACCAAATGAACTTTATATCCAGTTTGCAAGGAGCTGCGGAAGATACTATGATTTTAAGGAGCTGTATATGTAAACACAATGTGAACGACATCAAAAGGCCAAGTTACTAAATAAACTCTGATTTCATATAAAGAAGCTGTGAACTATTCACCCTCCAAGTCACCGCAGTTATTTTGACATCCGTTTGCGTCAGCCAGTACGAAATTCGTGCTTTGAAATATAGATCGCGCACAGACATGATTAGTCATTCACGTTCATTTACGACACCTTAATATGTTTTAACTTATTCTATATAAAAGTGTTACAGCATTTTCAGTATCGATAGAAAAATTCTTCCAAATCCTTTATGTGTAATGTCAGCCTTTCAATAGAAGTAGAAAACTAAAGATTTGTAGGTGGTATTTTTGCTGTTATTGTTACGATGTCAGTGAAATTTGTAGTGGTTTTACCTAATGTAGAGCTTTATTTGCTGTAAAACAAATCTATGTGCCGTAAATATGTTTGAGGTTTTATTGTGTCAATCTTCGTTGCTTAATATGATTGATTAAATATAAAACTATTCACAGCGTAAGTCATAATATGTATCAAGATTAAATGCATAATAAATAATAATTTAGTTGTCTTGAAAATTGAATTCTAGATTAAGAAATGTGAGTGCTCTTTACGTTTCAAATTAGTAACATATGA
>OX457040.1:8059596-8094596 GCA_949752735.1 Lumbricus terrestris | reverse complement strand
GAGTAAGAGCTAATGAGTAAATAAAAGCCAACGCTGACTAGACATTTTCTCCAATGAGTAGGAATCTCAAATATGAAATTGAAGTAATTTAAAATTTATTCTTTATTTTTAATGACATTATTAATGTATTGCTACATGTAGTCAGAAGTTATAGGCTATGCTAACCATTTTTCTCACACTGGTGTCCCTTTTAAACTTTCGCCTCAAATAAGTTATCTTCCCTCGACAAATCACGTACACAAATCAGTAGGTCTATAATTATTGGCACTGTATAGGGTTTAGCGAGCAGCGTATTTTGCTGACAATCAATACTAACTACACAGAAGTGGCAGAACATAAGATAATAGTCTCGGCGAACTTCGAATAATCGTCAAAAATATACCGAATCGTTAAAATTAATCAGCGATTAATCGATAAACTACTCCAAAACTTCCTCGGTCTATAATAACTTTAATCGTAACATTCATTCATTCATTCATTCATAGCATTTATATAGCGCCTCTTCAAGAAACTACTCAGAGGCGCTCCCAGCCCAACCACGAGCAAAGAAAAAAGACTTGAGAGACTTGTAGAACCCAGCCGGATGGGCCACAAGTAGAGAGCGAAGCGTAACCGGGAGGTCGTTCCAGACTGTAGGCCCCACAACTGAGAAAGCACGGCGCTGCTTATTAGCTAAGCGGGCCCGCGGGACCAGAAGTTCACCCCTAGCCGAAGAGCGAAATACACGACGCGCTGCAACGTCAGATACTGGACAGCAGAGATCCCGCAAGTATGACGGAGCACAGCCAAGGACACAGCGTGAGACCACAGCAGCAATGCAGTATGAGATCCGCTGGGACACTGGCAGCCAGTGCAGCACATCGCGCATATAGGCCGAGACAGGAGCAAATTTAGGAAGCCGCCCAACAAGACGAGCAGCGGAGCGCAATACACGATCAAGTCGCCCGAGGACCCCAATGGAAAGACCAGCAAGTAAGGAGCAACAGTAAGTTGTCAATTCGACTTGTAACAAAGGCGTGGACAAGGAGTCAAGGACGACGACCGCGTCGTGAGAGAGAGAGAGAGAGAGAGCGGGAGACCACCCGAAGCTGACGAAGCTGGTAATAGGCACTCCGCGCCACAAAGTTCACATGCTGGGACAGAGTGAGCTCAGAATCGAGGGTGAGACCCAGATCATGAACTGTGGGGGAAAATGAGATATGAGGAAAGAGCAGAGCAAGTTGTGAGAGGTCAATACCCTGGAGTTGCCTACGGCCACCCAACCAAATAAACTGTGTTTTGGATGGATTTAAGAGTAGCCGATTGGAGGCCATCCAGAGAGAGAGGACATCCATTTTCCTACACATCTGGCTGACAGCGGCCACCGCATCAGCCGAATAGGTATGGATGTAGGCTTGCACATCATCGGCAAATAGCTGGTGCAGAAGCCCTTGAGATGATAGTAAGGAGCAGATATCAGCAGTATAGAGAAGATACAGCAGCGGACCCAAGACGGAACCCTGGGCACCCCAAGAGGGGCAGGGACCCATGCAGACCTGGACGACCCAAGAACTACACAGTTTGAGCGGTCAGATAGGAAGGACTTAAGCCAATCAAGAGGCTGTTCCGCTAAGCCGAAAGAAGTGGAGAGGCGCTGCAGGAGAATTGAGTGGTCCACAGAGTCAAAGGCAGAGCTTACGTCAAAGAGAGCGAGGAGAGTGACTTATAGATACAGGCAATATTAGGTTATAGGCCTACAAACATACTGTAAGCGCCCTGTGAGGCTCTAGCGCCACACAAATGTTCTTATACATACCTGCACATAATTTGTATTTAAATGTGTATACGAACAGTGAGCACCGTTAGAACTGTCTGCTGACGTCAACGGCCTTTGTTGCCGTAAGATGTCACTCAACTCTTAGCCTAATCCTCATGCGCTATTATAATTAAGTCGGAGAGAACAGAATAGATTCACTTTAAGGCTGAATATCAACGGCCGTGAATGTGGCGCCCACACGACGTTGCTAGACATTAGTAAAGCATCACATTGCAAGGTCAATAGGTTTATTATAGGTTTTACTAATCGATTATTTTGTCTATTTTGACCGCTAAAAGCTTCCCATCAAAGTTGATCAGAGCAATCCACACAGTGCAGTCCGTGCTATTGTTTTTATCGACGTCATATGTCACTCGTGAAGGCTCCATGCATGCCCTTAATATATCCATAATATAACTATCAACGGTATATATTTGCCGTTGATAATTATATATATATATATATATATTTACGATTATATATATATATATATATGTATACTGGCCTAGTTAGCTACACCGGTAAGCGGGAGCCGCATACGTCTGTTGGTTGCAACGGACTGCGGTTCAAGCCACGGGCTGGGAGTTGACATTCAGAGATTTAGATATCTCGGGCTAGTACGAATGGGACGCGGTGGCGCAAGCTGCTGCGGAGCGACCTTGGACAAGTTGCTTACCCATCATTGTCTGTGAGGAAGGCAACGGGAAACCACCTCACTCATCTCATCCCCAGGGGCGTAAAGCCAATGAACCTGCCTTCGGTCAGAGCACCATATATATATATATATATATATATATATATATATATATATATATTATATATATATATATATATATATATACAGTGGCGGATCCAGAACGTTTCGAAGGGGGGGGCCAAAAAATTTTGGGGCTGGGGTCGGAAATTTTTTTGTTGATCTTTCGCTGGAAATCTGATTAACTATTTTAGTCGTTTTTGGCGGAACCAGAGTTTAATTTAGCCCTCACCTCTAGGGGGATTGAGGTTTCCGGAGGGTTACATAATTCACCGTCTTAAGACAATCATGAGGCGCGCAGCGCCGAGAGTGGTAGGGGAGGGGTGTGGGGAGGGGATATGCCCCTCCCCACCAGAAACTTTTTGAATTTTCACATTGCAATGGTAGCATTTTAAGCTGTTCTCTTAACAAAATAGCTGTACTTTTCAGTGCTTATAAGAGTGCCATAAGATCTCAATAAATATTGACTTTACTTAAAAACTTCTTTCCCGAAAACTAGATTTTTTTAAGTAATCCGCCGGAAATCTTCAAAAAGGGTGTTCAATTTTCCTTCCCAAAAAACCGATGACATTTTTTGATCATCCGTGCGAAATCTTAAAAGAGGTGTTTAATTTTTCGTCGAAAAAGAGTAATATGACTTTTTAGTCTTTCGTGCGAAATTTTTCAAAAAAGGTGTTTAATTTCGCATCCCAAAAAACTGATGACTTTTTGTAGTCATCTGTGCTAAATCTTAAAAAAGGTGTTTAATTTTCGTCTAAAAAGAGTGATGACTTTTTATTCTTCAGTGTGAAATTTTCAAACAAGGGTGTTCAATTTAGCATCGCAAAAAACTGATAACTTTTTGTAGTCATGCGTGCGAAATCTTTAAAAAGGTGTTTAATTTTTCGTCTAAAAAGAGTGATGACGTTTTAGTCTTCCGTGCGAAATTTTCAAAAAAAGGTGTTCAATTTAGCATCGCAAAAAACTGATAACTTTTTGTAGTCATGCGTGCGAAATCTTAAAAAAGGTGTTTAATTGTTCGTCTAATAAGAGTGATGACGTTTTAGTCTTCCGTGCGAAATTTTCAAAAAAGGTGTTTAATTTCGCATCCCAAAAACTAATGACTTTTTGTAGTCATCCGTGCTAAATCTTTAAAAAAGGTGTTTAATTTTTCGTCTAAAAAGAGTGATGACTTTTTATTCTTTCGTGCGAAATTTTAAAAAAGGTGTTTAATTTCGCATCCCAAAAAACGATGACCTTTTGTAGTCATCTGTGCTAAATCTTAAAAAAGGTGTTTAATTTTTTGTCTAGAAAAAGTGATGACTTTTTATTCCTCCGGGCGAAATTTTCAAAAAAGGTGTTCAATTTAGCATCCCAATAAACTGATGACTTTTTGTAGTCATCCGTGCGAAATCTTAAAAAAGGTGTTTAATTTTTCGTCTAAAAAGAGTGATGACCTTTTACTCTTCCGTGCGAAATTTTCAAAAAAAGGTGTTCAATTTAGCATCGCAAAAACTGATAACTTTTTGTAGTCATGCGTGCGAAATCTTAAAAAAGGTGTTTAATTTTTCGTCTAAAAAGAGTGATGACGTTTTAAGGCTAAAATAAATAAAATACTCCCACTGCTGAATGAAATATAGTAAGATATAAATAAAAACAAGGAGTAAACATGTGTTATCATTCACCGCACTTTCTTGCACATGTAGACTACACTAAAAACTTAACATGTTTCGCCCTGAAATTTTTTGGCATCTGCAAAAAATAAATTACATCCCAAACACTGTTGTTCGTGTTAACTTGATTTGTAATTAATAGTTAGTTGTACTTAGTTATACTTGTGTTTATTTGTGTTAATGTTTTTAAAATTTACTACGAATATATACACGATTGACTTACATTGTATGCCATAAATCATAGTTGGATACTGTTATAAGATTGTTTCATTTCGTTGCTTTATATTAAGACAATGCAATTGCGTGAGAGACTTAGATTACATTTATATATATTATTTCTATTATAGATTTTAATTACATTTATACATTAATTCTCCTGTGCATGACTGACACCCTGATTTTTTTTTTTCGTCCACCATGAATGGGGGGGGGCCACGTCCCATGGTGATTTGAAATGGGGGGGGCCATGGCCGGATTGGCCCCCCCCCTGGATCCGCCCCTGTATATATATATCTTCGCATAATACAACATCTACCTAATTAGATCAATATCAAATATGTATCTCATGTTTACAAGCAATTTTCAACATTCATATTCCACCGATTAAATTAGAGGCAGGTTAGATATTCAACATAAGATTTAAATAAAATTATTCTACCATCATTTAGAGGTTTAAACAATAATAGCAAAATATAAATTTATTCTGAGCCAGTTTCATCTATTACCGTACAGAATTATTCAAAATCACTAATCCTCCACACATGTAAAAAAAACTTCGAAAGAAGAAAGCTCTTAAGTGCTGTTATACGCCGAGCAAATTTCTGTCCAGGGTAACGACCTCTGTTGTCATAGACCCTGGCCAAATCGGATCCATCCATAATTAATATTTATAGTTATACGCGGCTCTCATTACACACCTCTAGAATGCATTCAATCGAAATTATGTTTAGCACTCAGCTGTTTTTGACAGTAGTTAGCTGGTTCATCGGGAATGTCACTCATAGCTTTCTGCCCCAAGATCTAGATTTTTTCGGTCTTGTCTAGCTTTATATATGCTTTTTGTCCGGATCTGGCTTTTTTCTCACGGAGGATTTTCTGATATTTTCTAGGAAAAAAATTTTCATTTAAAAAAATTTCATTTAAAAAATATATGTTCCGGTACAAAATAGAGGAAAGACGTCTGAAGATTTCAGAATTTGCTGCTAAAGACAAAAAACAGATCCACGATATATTTCCGAGACATATTTACAATCTAACATAAAAATAAAAAAATGGAATAAAATGACACGAAAGATAAATTAATGATTATTAAATTAATGATCGTTAAATGATTATTAAATTAATGATTATTAAAATAATGATTATTAAATTAATGATGATAAAATTGATGGATATTAAATTAATGATGATTAAATTAATGATGATTGAATTAATGATTATTAAATTAATGATTATTAAATTAATGATTACTATAGCCAAGATCTGTCCCCCAGAGTCTCGAGATATTGAAATGGATGGATGGATCCGATTTGACCAGGGTCTATGACAACAGAGGCCGTTACCCTGGACAGAAATTTGCTCTGCATATTATAGCACGTAAGACGGTAAGAGCATTATTAGAGATATTAAAATAGGCCTAAAGTGTTCCAGTGTACTTATATATGATGATTGTGGAATCCATTAAATGGTATTAATTTCTACTTTATAATATTAATATTTCATGTAACTGTCCAGCATTTAGCGACTTCCCTCGTCTTCCCCACCTCAATTTTCTCATGGCTAAAGGTATCAGCATGAATAAATGGCTCGTTTTTCTAGATGACGTTTGACGACACCGTCATTAGTTCCTTTCTATTTACTATTTGACACAATACGCGTGACCATGCGAACTATTTGCTTGTGCTATGGCTACGTTATAATTATGTATACGGTAATCAATGAAGTAAATCGATCGATCGATTGATTGGTGAAAAGACGTTTAAGTTGTCTGCAGTAATTTAGGTAAGAAAAATGAAAAATGTGTCGTTTATGATTAGGACATTCCATGCACTACAGTGCACGCTTAGTAAAGAGTGGGGCATTGGAGTTAACCCCGCAGAGACGTTGGGACACTAGCAACAGCACCATGTGTTCCTTGGTTGAAGGGGCTAGTTGTTATCATCAAGATCATGTTTTATGCTAGTGCAAGCAGCGGCGGAATTCTCTGCGATATGATGTTCAATAAACATGGTACACAAACGTCTTCTATACCACGGTGCAAAGGTCTTTAGTGTTATAGTATCTCCACAACGAATGAAACCATCCATAGACAACTAATTAAAGAGACGAGGTCGGTAAAAATCACCAGCTGATGTAGCTCAACGTGTTTTATATTTCTACTGCATGTGATGTATGTAACGATGTAAAACTGACAATTAAAATATGATTACTGCAGAGAGTATAATATACTCGTAAAGAATTTCCATCGACTCGAACGGTCTTTGATGTATTTATGACGTCTTAAACTGTTGGATCCAGTCCATATGGATGCGTTCAGTAATATGAGATCTGCAGCATAAACCATCACTAGCATCGTTGAATGGCGAAATCCGCTAGGAAATGCAATGATTTATAGACACCTTCAAATATATCTCGAAGACATTATGTGTTCGCGTAGCCGCTTTTACAATAATAACACCTTGCTATTAAGTGCTGTAATATGCCGAGCAAATTTCTGTCCAGGGTAACGGCCTCTGTGGTCATAGACCCTGGTCAAATAGGATCCATCCATCATACAATGTTAGTATCGATGAGTACGTTGTATTATAAAACATATTTTTAGAAATATGATTTCAGTAAAACATAAATATTGCGTATTGGATATTGAATATCTGTTTTATTACAATTTTTATTTTTATTATAAATGGTTTGATTGATGCATTAAGTGTTACATGATGTTACGTTACTCTGTTGCAGTGGAATAAACATTGCCATTGTTTTAGCATGCTGAAACAAATATGATGTTTGACTATGTGGAAACCTAACCTTGAATAATTATGATATATTATATGTATGTATATATATATATTATATGTGTACATGTAATTTATTAATGTGCATTGTGCTCGAAGATATGAAGAGTTTTTTAAATTAGTATTTGAGACCCCTGCAGAGTTATAATTTGTATTGAACATTTGCAGCCATAATTGCATGCGCTTTAATGTCACAGTTTAAAATTAGCGTGTAAGACAATTGAATTAGGACAATGTTGTTTGGTTTGCATTAGATCCTATTGCCACAATGTATGAGCATAGAGATTGTAAGTTAAAGATTGAACATTGCTGAAATTGTGAAGCTTAAGTTAGACGCATTTGATGGTGTTACTAGAATACTCGAAATTTGTTTTCATTGCATTATACAGGGTGGGCCAAAAAAGAGACCCCTAGGTTGTTTGCCAATATCTTGGGCTGGCATTGGCAGAGTGCAACCAGTGCCAGATTTCAACACATATGCTGATAATCATCTCTGTTTAAATAAGACTAGGCGTCGATTGATCGAACCCATAGTTTAGTCCTGGGCACGACGTTAAACTGCATCCATCCTCCGCCACAGGGAACCAACAACGTCCCTGTGCCGGCCCTAAGCCCGGGCAAAGTGAGGAAGGTTTGCCAGATGGGTGGCGATACGCTGGCAGTAAAAGACCAAGACGATTGAAATCCGCAAAAACCACGGCACAAGTGACATAGTGACCCAGATGCTTCAAGGTGTCATGATGTGGGGCAGACATGCACAGGCCGGTCAGGACAGACCCGTGGAGAGAGTTGGAGGAGAGAGCGTGGGACACATACGGGCATTGACCCAGGTTGTCCTTCATGCCTCTCTCCCAATATTCTCTTCATTCAGGCAAGGTCTATAGCTGCTCCAAAATGTTAATGGTATGGAGCAGACCTGCTGACCGGACTGGTTGAAGCTGGGCAATATGACGCGAGACAGACTCAGACAGAGAGTGGCGTCGGACTCCTACGGGCGCTGAGCCTAAGGATGTTGATGATGATAGTTTGGTAATGTAATATATAGAACCGTTTTACCAGTTTATAGAGGTGTCGAATTTAATGTGTCCTTGCGCTCGTGTTACGTGAGTCTGTTAAGCATGTGCCGTCTCTTTATCTCTTTGTGCAACTACCTTTCTCGCGTCTATTTGGTTGTTAATCTCTGTGTGAACTACGCTTCGTATATATCGCTGTATATTCATGCAAATGTTTAGCAGCAAATCTGGTTTATATGTGAGGTCTGTGATGTTGTCTGCCTGCCTAAAAAATATTGCCTCCATTTTGCGAGCCTGAGTGCTTTTCCATCTTGTTATCTATCTGTATATCTGTCTTCCTATCTGTCTGTCTTTGTCTATCTGCCTACTTGCCTGTCTGCCTGAAAAGCATATGCCTATTTTTTTAGTATTTTGTACTCTCATTAGCTTGCATGTTACGATATTCTATCCTCCAAAATAGTTTTTCTAATCGCTTACTTACGTTGTCCGCCGTACGTCCATAGCTTATCAAAATGTCTGATGCTGCTCACCGATTAGACATTTGTTTAAACTCTATATATGCATTATGTATCATAGTGAAAGACACAATTGCAACTGAATCGTCATTATGTGAGGAGTTTCTCTATAAAAGCGCTATAAAAGTTCAGGATATTAAAAGGTCAATCGCCTATGTGGCCTTTTCCTTCACTTAGCCATCCATAAAAATTAATCAGTCATTAATTGCATCTATTAATCCATCCATCCAACCATCCATTTATCTACCCGGTCTTTCTTCTACAAATCCATTCCACTCTCCACTCCGCTAAACCACCAACATACATCCTCCAATAGGCCTACTCCGCCATTCAAGCGTTTTCTTCTTTACACAACCCAGCTTGCATGTCAGTTTCTCCGCCGCCGCTTCTGCACTTGTGTATTACTACACCTCTTTTAAGTGTAATGCGAGCCTTACAAGTTGGCTAAATGTAGAAAAACAATCATTCTGATATTGAGTGTTGTCTCTAAAAGCCGTATTATATCAAACAAAGTTTTTTCGAAGGCAACGGAATATGTTGTCATAGGCCCTCGTCAAATCAGGATCCATCCATTCAATCATTCTGAGTTTTTCCAAATAATTTAATTTGAGCAATCAGAGAGCTGGAACTTGTTTAAAAAAATATAATAATACTGTCGACGTTAAAGACTTATGTTGCCATAGATGTCGGTAAACCATCGTCCGTCCTCAATATAAGGCGACACGGACGGACCTGATTTAGAAGCTTTGTGGGATAAAATATCCATGGCAGTACAATGAAAAATTCCTAAACCGTTTCGTGCGTATTTATAGTTTGCATAGGCTACTGCATAGGCAATTCGATTTCTAAAAGTCAGTCATGCAGTTGGAATGTGAAAGA
This sequence comes from Lumbricus terrestris, assembly GCA_949752735.1. NCBI lineage: Eukaryota > Metazoa > Annelida > Clitellata > Crassiclitellata > Lumbricidae > Lumbricus > Lumbricus terrestris. The sequence continues at coordinate 8,084,977 of OX457040.1, read as the reverse complement.
ATTGTTTATAACGTCTGCTTGAAAGACATTTAAGTCATCTGCAGAAATTTAGGTATACAAAAAATTGGCCGTTTATAATAATTAGGGCACACCAATGCAGTTGTGGGTCGCAGCAGTGCCAAGAGTGTGGAAAAATAATTGCCTAGACGTCCCTTACCTTTCTAGTCTGTGCTCGCCAATAAGTGGCTGAACGGCGTTCAGATTTTAAAACAGGTGCATGGACGCCGTCCATGACCGTCCAAGCACACTTTAAGCCCTGGGTCGCAGTGATGATTTTTGTCCATTTGAGGCGCGGTGGTGTATTGGGTAAGTTCGTGGCTTTGCAGCCGAAGGGCTTCAGGTTCGAATTCACCTCAAGTCGCCGCGTAAGGACCTTGGGCAAGTCCTTTACTCACAATTGCTCAGCGCCTCGGCGTGAAACTCCGATGCAGTGTACGCGCTGTAGTCGGGAGCGCCTCTGAGTAGCGAAGCTTGAAGGGGCGCTATAACAAGTGCACATACAAATAAAGTAATAAACCATACACTACATTGCACGTTGAGCAATGAGCATGGTGCATTGGTGTTGACTATTCAGAGATGGTGGAGCACCATGCACCGGCACTGGGTGGTCATTGGTTGAGTGGACGAGTGGTTATATCCTTGTAATCAGTGCAATGCGTCAGAGAAAAGCTGACGTCTGGTGTAAAATCTGTTACTGCAGATGTGTAGGCAGACGTCCGTTATGAGTAGGCCTACCTGCATACAACTGGCACTTTACATATTGCATCAAAAGATAAATTTATTTATTTCAGAAATTCATATAGCGCCTCTTCAAGGTAGGCTAGCGCTCCCTGCCAAACCACGGCTAAATAAAACAGTTTTTAGGTTCTTAAGGAACAAAGTGAAGTGACCACTGGGAATTAAGCGCAGTGTAACAGGGAGACCATTCCAAGTTGTAGGACCTGCAACAGAGAATGAACGACGCTGTCGGATAGCAGTCCGTGAGCGGGGAACCAGAAGCTCAGCTTAAAAATAAAAAATATAAAAACAGTATAATATAAAAACAATACAATATAAAAACAGATAATAAATAAACAACCCATATCGACCGATTCTTTGCCATTAGATAGTGGCGCCTTATAATTGTTCGACTAACACAATAAATAGATTTTAAAATTTATAGCCAAGGACTTTGGATTTGTTTCCTGTGAATTGAAATTGGATGGATGGATCCAGATTTGACGAGGGCCCATGACTAAAGATGCCGTTTCCCTAAAGTTTTTTTGCATAATACAGCTCTGATTTTTAAGAGCTCCGATTTTTTAAAATAAAATCACGATAATATGCATTTAAAGGGTGTCTAATTCCTGCGTCATATTGCTTGCATATTTCTAGTGTCAAACGACATCCTGTGGCTGTGAAGGCCGTGATTTCATCCTTCTCATATTCCTCAAAGTGTCGAAATTCAAATTTCCATGGCGAAGAGAATCAAAATAAATTGATACGTTTGGCTATAATTATGACAATTAATGAAGCTGTATAATCACACAGTTAATGATGTGGCGGTGATGACGATGATGCCTGTTAAGATTGTTTCAGTTGCGTGTTGTTAAGGTGAGTGCGAAATCAACGACCTAGGATATTTGGAGATGTATTTAAACGCACAATACCAGCAATGTTAATAGTAGACACCCTTATTAAGGATTGTAACTGTACTACAATAATCACTGATCGCGGGCTTCGACTCATGTCCTCGGCAGATTCTGAACTGTTTTCTTACTTTATTCGGTAACCATAATATTAGGGCAATAATTATACAATCAAATCCCTGCAGTCAGTGAAAGTAATACAAAATAGATACACAGAGTAACTTAAAGTGGATCGCAAAAGAGATTATTAACTCAAATCTTAATATGCTGTTGAACGATGGATAACAGTGATATTGGAAAGTAAGTAGGCAGCTCTGCCTAATATGCATTTGCATGCAACTGATATACACAACACATTTTGCAGCAAAATACGAACAATATTATAGCCAAGAGCTGTTGGCCTAATTTTAATTTTTGATTTATTGAAATTGGATGTATGTATCCAGATTTAACGAGGGCATATGACAACAGAGGCCGTCGCCCATGAACTTTTTTGTCATAATGCAGCTCTTACTTAATATTGAAATGAGGTGTTCAATGTCTTTATAAAAGGCCTAGGATGTCGCAGTACCGGTACATTAAAAAGGTGCTAATTCTTGGTTTATACGTAGGTAGGTAGTTTCAGGTAGTTTTTTAACGTCACTTTGTTGTAACAAGGATCATTGGCGACGCCCTCCTCCTTTATCTAGGTTTGGGACTGGCACTGGCAGAGTGCATCAAGTGGCGGCGTTCCTGCTTTATAATTCTCTAAATGAATTAAAAATGTGTTTAATTTCTGCTTTAGAATACTCGAAATAAATTTAAAAGGTATTTAAAATCTGCTTTATAATAATCTCTAAATAAATTAAAAGGGTGTTTGATTTCTGCTTTATAATTTTCATGCATTTCCATTATTTACTGACATCATGAAGGCGGCTGAGAAGCGTCGCCTCCGCCTTTTTCTGTTTTGCTTTCAATTCTCGCATGGCCAAAATGTATTAAAAGTAAATTGGTTAGTTTGGTTTGATGACGTGTAACAACATTGTTACATCAAAAGATAATTATGTGATGCACATGCTGTTGTTGTTGTTATTGTTGCTGTAGTTGTTGCTCATGATGACGATGACGATGACAATGATGATGATGATGATGATGATGATGATGATGATGACGATAGCGATAACGATAGCGTTGACGATGACGATGACGATGATGATTATGATGATGATGATGATGATGATGATGATGATGATGATGATGATGATGGCGATGACGATGACGATGATGATGATGATGGTGGTGGTGGTTGTGGTGGTGGTGGTGGTGGTGGTGATGGTGGTGGTGGTGTGGTGGTGGTAATGATGACGATGATGATGATTACGATGATGATGTAGCTTAAGGCTACTTTATTTGCGTTGAGTGATAAGAGTGCGAAGTGAACGACTTTTGATGCTAAAACATGTCTTTAAACACAGAATCAGGATAAGTGAAATTGATATTGATATTAGACACCTTTATAAATGATAAAATTTGTGTTATAATAATCACTGATCGCGTACATCTGTTCCATATTGGCTGTCCACCGGGCAAATAACCATATAATTATTATTATTATATCAGGGCAATAAAACAATGAAATCACACGAGTCAGTGTAAGTAATTATACGCTGGTCACACTGGGTGATCGTTAAAGACATTACTAGCTGAATTTTAATACGCTGGTAAGCGATGAATTATTAGTGACATTGGAAAGTACAGTTTGATGTCATTAGGTCTGAAGCCTATTGGAACAGATGAATCCTGTACTTTAACTGTACTGTACACACTCTGTACTGTCGTCAACGGTCTGTGCTGTCATACGATGACGTAAAACTCTTGAATAAACAAACAAACTGCAACACGAATTCACTTAAATGTAGCAGGTCAAACAAATTTCTGTCGATGGCATCAACGGCTTTGTCGTCATAAGCAGCAGTTAAACTTCGGATCCATCCATTCACGAACTGCAACTCAGTATGGACATTTTAACATTGAAGTCAGAGGTGTTCATTATGTTCGATGCTGGGAGCCGCAATGTGCCAACTAACCAGGTTTTTCTAACGTACCATTGTACACAAAATGTGCAGTTCTAAATGGATTTGTGCTGTTGCAGAAGCACTTCTGTACGGTTAAAACTAACAAAAAAGGTCCGATTGGAGGTAATTTACCATGGAAGATGGGAAAGGAAAGAAGGAGCTGTGCAGTTGAAAAAATTCCTTAAAAACAACATTGCAACTAACTTAATTTCTATCTAAAACTGATATCTGATTATAACATTAAGCTAGCCTGGAAGCAGACAAGTCTTGAGAATAATATTTTGCCGACTTAATTTTCTTAGTCTCGGCATATGAACCTGGATGCCCCACACACGATTGAAAGTCCAGCACGCAATCTACTACACTAACGAACAAAAACCAAACTACGAATCCTCTAATATCTTTGGAAATGTTTCCCAAATCCGCCAATCAGCCGTCACTCCACTGCAAGTGCAAACAATGCCAGATGGTGCCACTTCCACGCCTGGATAATCAGTGCCGGCGCTAGGGTACCTGAGGCCCCCCCCAAACAAAAACGTGAGGCCCCCCATACCTTGAACTGTCATCTCAGCAAAATTTCATAGGCCTATATTATAAGGGCTGTAAGACATGGTGTAAGACTTCAATAAATGTCCCTTCCTAATTGTTAAATTTTTTGGAATGTCCATGCTGTAATGGTAGAATTTTAAGCTGTCATCTTTACCAAAAAATTGCTCCTTTTTCAATGCTGTTAGTCGTGGTTTAGGACTTCAGAGTGTCCCCTCTCCATTGTTTAAATTTGTCAGATTTGCCAACTGTAATGGCAGCATTTATAGGTTGTTATCTTAACAAAATTGATCGTTATTGATGGGCAGTAGATGATACTTATGAAATATTTCTGAAATATTGGGGATACAAGGATTCCGTCCCAACCACAAATTGTGGGACTGTGTCCCTGTCCACATCCTCTTCCACCAAGTCTCCTTTTTGGTTGAAGGACAGTGCTCTATTGGTTTGCGTAATATTATTTTGTATGCTTTGAGTTAAAACATAATTCGGTGCGTGATTTCAGGAATGAACAGTTATGAAAGGTATAATTACCAGCTACATTTGAGGCCCCATGCAAACTTGAGATCAGACACATAACAAGGACATCTGGGACCCTACAAAGGCTTTAATGTTTGGGCCTCACGCAGGTTTTATTTTGAGGCCTCATCCAATTAGCAATTACTAAGTTACAATTTATAAACGTTGTGTTTGAGGAAGTGGACGGAATTGCCTGAGTTAGTTTAAATGGTTTATAGGCTACTTACGCCCAAAATCAGTATGATATTTGCATTAGGTCTGCTATGGCAGTGCCATATGGTTAGTTGAGGCATACCCCACACCGGATCTGTACAGTCACAAATAGGCAAAATGACCAGCTAAATTTGGGGGCCCCTCTCAAACTCTAATGGCTTTTTACTTACGCCCAAAAGCAGTATGACATTTGCATTAGGTCTGCCATTGCAGTGCCATGTGGTTAGTTGAGGCATGCACCAGACCGGATCTGTACAGTCACAAATAGGCATAATGACCAGCCAAATTTGGGGGCCCCTTTCGAACTCGGGGCCCCCCCGGCCGGGGGGTACGGGGGGTGCTAGCGCCGGCACTGTGGATAATAAAGGCGACATCAAACGTCGTTAAACACTGGAGACTTTCCAATACTGCTACGTCATCACTTCCTCTAATCTGTAGCAAAGTCCAAAATCAAAATATGGATATTGGTCGAAGTCACACATCTGGTGTCGTTAAACCGTAGTCAGGCAACTTTCAATTAGGCTTATAATTTACACTAAACACTAACCTTAAACATTAGGCTTATAATTGTTTTGTAGTTTGCGGCGGCATTTGCAGTTTAACGTCACTGTGTGGTAACAAAGACCATTAGCGACGCCCTCCTCCTTTATCCAGGCTTGGGACTGGCACTGGCAGAGTGCAACCAGTTTGCGATTAGTATGCTAGAGATGGATGTATGGATCCGGATTTGACGAGGGCTTATGACAACAGAGGTCGTTGTCCTCGAAAAAATTTGTTTGGCATAATAGAGCTCTTAGTTTTTGCTAGAGATGTTGATTATTCGTTGTTACATGTACACCTTTCTTACGTGGTGTTTAATGCTATAAGAAATCGACAAACTCCCGAAACCATCCATCTAAAGCCCAACTAGTGAAGAAACACAAAATCACCAACTGGTATTATAGCTCAACTTGCATTACTGTGGCATGTAGTGAATGTAACGACATAGTAAAACTGACGAAGAAACAAAATGAGTACGGCGGAGAACAGTGGATATAAGTTATACTGATGGATTCTCCAAAGAACTTAAAGAAAAGACTGGTCAAAACACTGGTATGGAGTGTGGCACTGTATGGGTCGGAGACCTGGATCATCAAGAAGGAGGATATTAAGAGATTAGAGGCCTTCGAGATGTGAATTTGGAGAAGGATGGAGAAGGTGAGTTGGACGGAGCATATAACGAATGAGGAGGTACTACAAATGGTTGGTGAATAACGATCGCTAATAACAACAATAAGAGAGAGACAAAAGAACTGGGTGGGGCACGTATTAAGAGGAGACTCCCTCCTGAAAGAAATCATAGAAGGGAGAATGGAAGGAAAGAGAGGGAGAGGAAGACCGCGGCAAATGATGCTCGGATGGATGATGGTCAACGGATACAGCAGACTGAAGGAAAAGGCACAGCACAGAGAGGAGTGGCGTCATTGGAGGTTGGAACCTGCCGAAGGGCAGAGAACCTAAAGAAGAAGATGGATTCAGTCCACGATGATGCGTTCAGTAATAATAATTGGAACAATGGCACTAACGGACCTAATAACCGCCAGATGACAAAAATCGCTCGGAAATGCAATGAAGTTTACGACACCTTAAAAACACTGTCCAGTGACGTTATATATTCGTAAACTCTCAACGGACGTTATTCCAAAATTCCAGCTCGCTATTACTCTTATTATTGCCAGTCAAATGTTTGGGAAATGTTTTTCGTTGATCTTTGGCTGGCTGAAAACCTGACAACTTTTTTAGTCGTTTGGCCGAAATGTCGGGAAAAAGATACCACTTGTTTTTTCAGTCGTTTGGCCGAAATTTTGGGGAAATCAAAAATTCCATATGCCCGTCAAAATAGCTGATGGCCTTTTCAAAAGTCATTTGCTGCTTTTCTCTCTGTCATCTCTCCTTTTTATCCTTACCATTCCATCCTTCTATCGAACCTGTAGGGGACGTCCATTTGCCCACCAGAATAGCTGGTGAGAAATGAGCCAATTTCTCAATGGGCATGGGGGAATGACTGGAATTGCCCCTCCCTGGATACGCCCCTGTGAATAACTACCTTCACTGCCCCGCCATTAGCGCCCTTGCTTCGGGACACGGAGACTCAACTCATTAAACACTGTGTTGATCTGAGCTTGGCAACCGCATACGGCTCGCCAAGTTAGCCATGGCAACCTTTGCTACCGCTTTTCCTTAATTTGTCCTTTCCACCGTGATTCCTACCTTGGTGTTGTTCATGATCAGGAACTCATTTTTACTGCGCACATCCACTCACTCGCTATTCGCACCTGGTATGTTCAATTGCGCGAACTGCGCAGTCTTGCACCAAAAGTGACATTCCTTACTTCCGTACATTGCCTGATTTACAAATGTGGAGGTCCTGCTCAGTAAAACTGTAGGCCCCAATCTTTTAAAATGACGACAAAGGGACACACAAAGCAAAACCAATGCGATATTCAACGGATCAACACTCGTCTACTATTAATCCGTTCCTTCTTTTTAGAATTTTAGGAGGTCTTTTAATAGACCAGTGTAGTGTCAACAAGATTACATCTTTAAGAAAATTGAAGTGATTCATGGACAGCCATTTTTAACCAGGTCATAAACAGATCATAGCCAGGGTCTTCGTACAAGGAAACGATGCAGAAGCGATTTATGCCATGAAAAAAATCTGGCAGACTTGTGACAGGACAACGACCAGGACAACGGTTGTTATCAGAGCAGTTCCCTGATTTGCTCTGTTGACTACGTTTTTCTAACCGCCTGTTATTGCTACAGCAACTTCGCTTTCATTGGGCGCAGTAGTATTTATAAATGAAGATTTTACGACAAATAATTACTTTTACCTACGCTACGTTGCATTGCGTGTACAGGCAACGAATGCAAGTATGACCGCGTATACGCTTGAATACAAATCATGTATGTACGACGTCTACTTGCACTCGTTGCATGGTTGTGCACGCATGACTAGATGGACAATCGGTTAGATTATAAATTAATTGCGTGTTTAACCGATTCTTACAGCTAATCAATTGCAAAATAATCAATTAGAAACTCATCTCTATTATGTTCTTTGTTTTATACAGCACGTGACACTTAACTATTAACTTTATGGCAGCATGACAGAGTATGACTGATTTATAGATTCATAATTCAAATAGTATGGCGACCTTAATCATCTTTGTTGGGGCACAGTGTCGTTAAACAACAACAAGAATGTTAAATGAGCGACGCGAGGTCTTCTATAATATAATAATATATTATATGTAGTCTTCTATTTATGTAATACAATACTAACATCTTCTGTGTTGATGTTTAACATAAAAAGTCAACAAACTCATGTTTCTAGATAACACTGTAATTGTTATATATTACGACGGTGGTTAAATGCACAAGGAAAACAGCATGTGGCATACGTCAACATACAGAAGAGTTTGCCTAAAGAAAGCAATGCCAAGGTAACGAGAAACGGAGAAAGTCACCGATAATAATTGTAGATACTTGAATCAAAAAATTTAATGCGGTCGCATCAGGTTAACGTCATCGACCGCTGTGACCAAAAGATTTCTCTAAGTGCATGTAGTTGTCAATGCGTGCATTCATTAAACACCTTCAGAATGTTTTCATCATGCGTTATATAATATTTACTAAGGAGATGTAACAGCAATCACAAAACGCGCCCCCAACTGCTATAATTAAATATCACGGCTGTTAGCGCTGTAAAGGTGTAAAGGTTGTCGAATTTTATAATAATTATAATATTTAGCCACTTTACCAGAACCAATCCACAACTAGGATAAAAGAAAAGGGATGCGCTATCATCTTTCTCTTTACGCAGTAGTAAACATCGACCATAAGCTAATTTCATGAAGAAGTACAAGTACATTTTCGCGATAGGTGTTGTTTAAAGACTGCGTCTTTTCTTATTGATTTGTCTCTAGTTTGCAAGCGTCGAAATTGGAAAGTCATAAATTAGCCGAATTCTTAATCAAGTTAAGTCATTAAAATTCAACGTCAACGACCCAGATAACCAAGTATATGTCGCAAAAACCGACAATGCGCGATTGTGCTTAGACACCTCTAGAACTCTTTCAAATAACGCTATATATAAGTATGTATGATAAAAGACCAGGACTCACAAGCCACTTGGACAATTTCCATTCAGCATCGTAGAATGTATTGCAATAATATTATTAGAAGCTTCTATTGCGCCATTTTCAAGTTCACATGGCATCTAGCGATGGTGCACCAAAACCAAGATATGATTAGGAAAATTTTTCAAAATATCCGTCTGTTTCAGAGTGACGGCTTATGGTCGATATAAATTTGGAAAAGTAAGTCTTTAGTTGGAAATGCAATAACACAAGAGACTGATACATTCAGAGAGCATATCAGGGACGATGACGATGATGACGACGACGATGACGATGACGAAGACGATGAAGATGGCGATGGCGATGATGGTGATGACGTCATCATCATCATCATCATCATCATCATCATCATCATCATCATCATCATCATCATCATCATCATCATCATCATCATCATCATCATCATCATCATCATCATCATCATCATCATCATCATCATCATCATCATCATCATCATCATCATCTTCATCATCATCATCATCATCATCATCATCATCATCATCATCATCATCATCATCATCATCATCATCATCATCATCATCATCATCATCATCATCATCATCATCATCATCATCATCATCATCATCATCATCATCATCATCATCATCATCATCATCACCATCATCGTCATCATCATCATCACCATCATCGTCATCATCATCATCACCATCATCGTCATCATCATCATCACCATCATCGTCGTCATCATCATCATCACCATCATCGTCGTCATCATCATCGTCATCCTAATGATGATGAGCAGTTAAAACCACCGGGTATGAAGATGTGCTTGGTGGTTTCGCTTTGCCCTCCTCACGGACAATAATTATTATGAGTAATGTACAAGGTCGCTACAGCACCCAATAAAAGTGTGGTAGATTCGAACCTTCAACTTTCCATTTCAAGGCACGGAAGATATCACCACACCACCGCGTCGAACTATATCACGAGAGAGGCATAAAATCTAGATGCGGTAATCAAGAACAGTTCAAGAACTTGTGTAAGACAAACAAGAAAAACATTCACTTACATCACACCGATGTTCTACTCTCTGTTCTACACCGTTCAAATACTTTACTAAACCAATCCATCTTTCCACTCCCTTACAGCTTATACGCCCTCCTTCAACTCATCAGTAGGCTAAACTGCAAATTGCACCGTGGACCATAACCATTGCTACTCATATCTCTGGATGAAACCTCAGATTAGTGCTTAAGGAAATAAAGTTAAAGAAACGAGAAAGTCATCAGTGGCCAATTGTTGCAGCAAAATGAGGTCACATCAGGTTAACGTCACCGACCTCAGTACGAAAAATTATATAGTATGGCGTTAAAATTAGAATCTACAATGAGTTGATTTTTATAGACACCTTTAGATCGATTCCAATCAGCGCGATATAATTTTTACACTGCGAAGAGCAATTTACAATAATGAAACCTCAAATTTCAACTCCTGATATACCATGGGCCAAACACGATTTAAAGGTATATAAGGACTTCATTTTTATAAGCTGCTTCGCCACTCTTCTTATGTTGTTTGTTTGTTTGTATGCGCACTCGTTATAGAGCCCCTTCGAGCTCTCTACTCAGAGGCGCCCCGACTGCAGAGCGGACACTGCATCGGAGCTTCAAGCCGAAGCGCTGAGTAATTGCGAGTGAAGGACTTGCCCAAGGTCCGTAGGCGGCGACTTGAGGCGGATTCGAACCTTGAACCCTCCGGCTTCAAGGCAACGACGTCACCACTACACCACTGCGCCCCACAATTAGGGGAGGGTGCCCCAAGACGGGACGATTCGCAGTATTTCCTCCAAATCACCTTTGCTGATGACATTACATATTCGCTACTTCTTCCTTCCTTTAAACTGATCCTTTAACCACTATCTGGCAAGCAATTTGCAAGAAAACAATGTATGGCTTAAACGAAACAATGAACTTTTGTTGACCTACAAATCGTCCCATCTTGGGCACCCAGGTGCCCAAGATGGGACATTAAAATATCAATTTCTTTTCCCATGTTAAACATCTTAATTTAATTTATCAACTTCAGAAGATTGATGATTTCACTGTGAACAAGCAGTTTTAGCACATGCATCGTCATCGCACTGTGCTCACCAAACAGGACAAGGCTGAATTGACAAATGGGCGGAGGGATCCCACATCGAGCGAGCACACGAGAAAATGATTTACAATACACAACACTAGTTAGCGCAGCCATGACCACTAATTGATTGCGTGGTCTAAAGCTTGAATGCACCGACCTATATAATATCCTGACTAAGAAATTGTTTTACTGTGCATACTGTACAGCTGGTGTGTTGCGGGTGCCCAAGATGGGACGAGTAGTTCACCATTGGAATATGACGTGTGCCCAAGACGGGACGCGTCCCGTCTTGGGCACACAAAGCATGTCCCATCTTGTGCACTCTATGCATGATGTGTGAACGCATCAATTTTTGATGTAAACACAACGTATTATCGCTCATCTCAAAATACATGCGTTTGGTAATATATTTTACTGTGTCTTGCCACCAAACACGTTTCAAAATGTGTCCGTACAGTGATGACTTTATGCGATTATTTAAACTAGCAAAATCTTAAGCTAACTAGCTCAAAACAAAAAATGTTTATCTGTATATCGGATATCGTAAACACAGGGACTGAAGCTCGTACATACATAGCCGAGGTAATCGTCGACTCATTGAAGGCTAATAAGAAGGAAACGCGCAAAACGACTGCGAGAAAACTGAATCGTCTCATCTTGTGCACCGTCCCGTCTTGGGGCACCCTCCCCTACTCTATAATTATTTCTTCAATCAATCAATCAATCAATTAATCAATCAATCGTAATTTATATAGCGCCTCTTCAAGGTAACTACTCCGAGGCGCTCCCGATCGAGATCAAGCAAAAAACAGTCTTCAACAGTTTGTGAAATTGAGAACAGCTTGGGAGGTGTCGCATAGTCAAGGGAAGTCCATTCCATGTTGTTTGACCAACCACAGAGAACGAACGCCTCTGCATCATTGTAGAGCGAGTGAAAGGAACCATTAAGTCACCATGGACAGCAGAGCGCAGTGCGCGGCCGTCTATGCAAGTGGAAAGAGGGAGGCAAAGCTCACACGAGTAAGAGGGTGCCCATCCTGATAAGCATCGCCACACCAAAGATGCGATCCTAAATGAGATGCGCTTCGGGGAAGGAAGCCTTCGTTTATTGTTATCAAACCAGTTGACCGCAACACGTCACAATGCAGACCAAATCAAATACATGTATATACAAGCAGAAAGGTAATACGAGGGTCTAAATGGAGAGTTTAGAAGTATTATGGTTAGCTGTTTGTAATTTGTAAGCTGTTTGTCAAAATTTGAATCTGCAATGAGTTGATTTCAATTATTATTATTATTATTATTATTAATTATTATTATTATTGTTATTATTATTATTATTATTATTATTATTATTATTATTATTATTATTATTATTATTATTATTATTATTATTATTATTATTATTATTATTATTATTATTATTACATAAATTTATTACGCGCGCAAGGTCACACCAAAGTGTGAATCTGAGGCGCGGATAGTTAGCCGCCAGAGGAAGATGCAGTTAAAGGTCCATGTGCTTGAAAGCCAAAGAGAAATAGTGAGTTTTTAGCCATTTTTTGAAGGTAGGGAGTGAATTTGAGCAACGAAGAGAGAGTGGAAGTAGATTCCATTCTTTGGGAGCAGAGGCATGGAATGCACGCGAGCCCATAACAGTTCTGCATCGAGGTTCAACTAAAAGACCCATGTTTGATGATCGCAGGCAACGAGGAGGAATATAAGGAGTAAACAGTAACTGAAGGTAGGGAGGTGTTCCGGTAGAGAGGGATTTGAAGGTTAAACAGGCCAATTTAAATTTAATCCTGAAATCGACAGAAAGCCAATGCATCTGATGAAGTAAAAATGAGGAACTTGATCGTAGTGGGACACGCAGCACAACGCGAGCTAAAGAATTTTGGATGCGTTGCAGCCTATGTAGCTCATAGTCTGAAATGCCAACAAAAATCGCATTAGCATAATCAAGGCGAGAGGAGACAAGGGCGCAAGCTAAAGTCTTCGTCATGTCCTTAGTCAGAGCCGACCTAATGTGGCGTATTGCCCTGATGTGATAAAAGCAAGATCTACAAAGGTTAGTTACATGCATCCGAAAAGTAAGCATACTGTCCAGGGTAACCCCAAGAGTTTTAACAGAATCTGATAACGGTACTGCGGAGCCTGCGAGGTCGATGCTGGAAAGTGAAGGAAAAGAACGCAAGCGTTGCCGTGACCCGAAAAAATTGCCTCAGACTTGTTTGGGTTTATAGCCAAACCATTAAAACAGAACCAGGCATATAAAGATGACAGGCACTCCTCAAGTTTAAGTTTACCGGACTGATCAGTGTGTAACAGAGCAATATAGAGCTGAGTGTCGTCCGCGTACTGCTGTAATTGGACACCAAAATGATTAGCTATGCGATTAATTGGGGAGGTAAAGACTGTGAATAATAGAGGACCAAGGACAGATCCATGTACAATATAATACACCTTTAGAACGCTTCCAATCGACGCGATATAATTTTTACACAGCGTAGTATAAAAAACAATTTGAAACGTTTTAAATTTTCACTTCCTAATATACCATGGGCGATACACGATTTAAAGGTGTATAAGGACTCCATTTTTATAATCTTCTTCGCCACTATTAAACAAATTGACCGCAACACGTTCCAATGCAGACAAAATCAAATATATACAAGCAGAAAGATAATACGAGGGTCTAAATCAGTGGTTCCCAACCTTTTTTGACTTTGGGGCCACTTTTTCTTAATTGGAGGACACAAGGGCCACTTTATCTTAGTTGAAGGACATTAGGGGCCACAAGGCTAAAATTTAATTAACTAAAAGCACATAAAATTGCTATTATTGAATCAAAATAGAATGTTTGATGTTATTTAAGGACGTCATAACTTTTTATTAAAATAATTAGTAATATAAAATAATTTTGTGTTCTATCTTATTAAAATTGTCAATTTTTTACAATTTGTTTTAATTCTTTGAGAGACGAGGGCCATATTCTTAGGACTGGCGGGCCACTTTTGGCCCGCGGGCCACGGGTTGGGAACCGCTGGTCTAAATGGAGAGTTCAGAAGTATTATTTTTAGCTGTTTGTAATTGAAATTATTCACTATATTTATTTCTTTTTGGAAAGGCTATACGAAAAAATCTGGTTCTGCCAGTCACTTCCCCTACCTCATCAATAAACTCTGCAAATCACTCCGCTGACCATAACCACATCAGTTCCGTGTTTCTGGAACAAATTCTAGCCAGTATGTCGACATACATGTATATTTGATCACCAGAATACCACCTCTTATTGTCTCTCCACAGGTCTTCCAATCAAAAATAAAAACAATCGATGTTCTATACCACTAATACCATTCTTATTTTCATTTCTTCTTTTCCCCTATCTTCACGCTCTTTATATTGTTACCCATCATTATTTCATAACAGCGTAACCCAAGTGCGTTTTGACCTTGGACAGATCCTGATACTACCTGTCTTTTGAATGCGTTTTGACTATGCGCATGTGAATAAAGGGGTTTCAGCAGCTTCGCTTCAATAGTGGCTGTAGCAATAATAATAAATCGCGATTACGACCATCTAAAATATTATTTTTGCCATGCAATAACTCAATTGCGTGTTTGTACGCAAGTATGCGCGTATTCTAGCATATAAATAATTATGCATGTATATCGTATTCGTTTGCAACAGATATTATTATGCGCATGATTAGTTAAATTGTTAAGCGAACAGCAAAATCTAATGGATCAGAATTTGAATTTGTCGTTGGATTAGCTGATCAATTACAATCTAATTGATTATTGACTCATCTCTGGTGCGTTCCTTGATTATTTTTTGTGCATGATACATTTATAGCCTGCCAGCATGACATTGCATGTTCAACTTTATTAGTCATTATATTTATTCACATAGCCAACGTATATAAGAAAATGGACGTCTTCTACTCACGTCATTTACAGTGCTTGTATGTATGTATGTATGTGCACTTGTTATAGCGCCCCCTCAAGCTCTCTCTACTCAGAGGCGCTCCCGAATGCAGAGCGGACACTGCATCGGAGTTTCACGCCGAAGCGCTGAGCAATTGTGAGTGAATGACTTGCCCAAGGTCCTTACGCGGCGAGGTGGATTCGAACCTCGAACCTTCCGGCTTCAAGGCAATGACGCCACCACTACACCACCGCGCTTGTTTCGACAATGCATCAAACCCAGTCGTCGAGTTTTACGTTTGCCTCTTCCGTCCTTGAATCCTCATCGAATTTCTATCTTAACTCGAGCGATCATCGTTTCAGTCTCCGATCATTTAGAAAAAGTGTTCCGTTGTTCCTTTGCGGCACGAGTGACGCTAGAACGGAACAGCGTAGCGCATTCAGCCACGCTGTTCCACGAGCCAGGCTGAAGTTTCATCGGGTAGTAGTTGTTGAAGTGGCGGAATTATAGGGAACGACGATCTGAACTGCAGCCAATAAATCGTGGTGATGGAAGATTCGGTTTAACCACACTGTGTTATGACATGGAACATTATTATCACCCTCCTGCACTTAAACAGGCTTGGGACTGGCACTGTTAAAGAGCGAACATTGGCGGGATTTCTGTTCTATGACTTGTGTAACGATCACTTTACAGAACGACGGCAGTTATAAAAGGCTCTCTCTACTTTCAAATCAAATAATCATAACAATTCAGCGCGATTGACGTTTTATATAGTAAATTGAGACTACATTAAAGGTGCTTAATTTTTCATTTACTTCATGGTTGCGAGCGCTTAGTGTTGAAATGTCGATAGATTGAAGATGAGTCCAAAGCACTAACCGTTGGTAGCGTGTTAAAGTTCGATTATGCTGGCAATGTCACGGTGATCCTACGATATTCAATATTATCTGACTATTCGTTTAATTTTGAATAAATCGGCACGATGTTTTTTATGCGAATGCGTGATTAGCTTAAAAGTTTGCATTGGGATGTTGCATGGAAGTTTCGATGGATGGATGGATTGATCCAGATTTGACGAGGGCTTATGACAACAGATGCCGTTGCCCTCGGAAGAAATTTGTTAGGCATAATACAGCTCTATATGGAAGTTTTAATTATTATTATTATCGGTGCATATCTTCATAGAATGGGCCATTCATTGTTTTACCAGCGTCCGCCACAGCGAATTTGGCCAAATCACATTCTGAAAGCGTGAAAATTATTAATAAAAAACCCAGAATATTAAATCGCTTTTATGCAAGTAGGCCTATTATGTTTTATTAGCATTCGTCGACGTAATTCAAGAACTTGTTCTCAAATAGGCTAGGCCTGATAGGCTTTATTGGATAAATAAAGCATGTTTAATTCCTTCAATGTTCATGCCATTCCACGTTTGGTTCTAAGTGTCCACCGAAAACGTCTAGCCTACCAAGCGCTTCATCAGGCTCCACTAATTGATAGAGAAAAACACGATCATTCCACGAAATAATTTTGCAGTGTACCGATTCCATGCCAAGACTCTGCAGTAGAATGAGCGATATACTACAACTTGGGCGTATTAGTTCAGCGATGTTCAGTATTTAGCGATAAAATATCTTGCCATCAAAGGCAGTTGGATGGACAATTTGTCTGAATATATAAAACGTTTAGGCTTGTGTCAGTTATGGTTATTTTAATAAAATTCACACCTTTTTTAGTAGAAGAAGTTGTGCAATAAATTCATATCCTGCCAATTGACTCCCATCTCAGCTTTTTGGCGATATTTTAAAATATATAACATTAATAGAATACGTTTCGAAGGTGTCGTATAAAAACATGAAATACACAGTGCTTAATAATATATTTCGACTGCAACTGCCGTTCATCTAGTTGACCTCCTTGAAGATTTTATTAACCGGTCTAAAAATGAAGATAAATTACGACGCTTTGTTTAAATCAGGGATGATTTCAGAATGTCACTCGAAAACCGTAAGCCTGCAGTAAGTAGTAGGCCAGGGCCTACTTAATATTGGATGGATGGATCCGATTTGACCAGGGTCTATGACAACAGAGGTCGCTACCCTGGACAGAAATTTCCTCAGTATATTACAACACTTAAGAGCTTAAAATATTGAGCAGACCAAAATTAACTTACATGACTTCGATTAATCTATTTTAATGGTGTCTAAGAACGGGGCTGTAATATTATGGTTGGCCCCTCACAGCGAGGGATTAATCCTAGCCAGAAAGAAAAGAAGAAGAAGAGGACCGTAATTCTCATACTACCAATGTTGTCTCTTGCAAGATACATGTACTTTGCAAGAGACAAGTGTAACGAGAAGCTTTTAAATCTACAAGCGAGTGACTTAATTGGTAGATGATCTTTGATTGACCGATCAAATTGAACTTTGCATCGATGCGAAGATCTGCAACGTGATGCTTTGACTTTGGTAATTCTAAATGCAATGTAATGAATTCAAACCGTGAACCTCGAGTCGTGGCAGTTTCCCAAGAATGCTGATATACCCGTACTATGTGAATTGATATCGTAAGTTCCAGTGTTTGTATAAATATGATGATAGAATATATTAAAATGGTGTTCTGTTTCTGCTTAATATTTCTTGTTTATAATCAGTGTTTAAAGACATCTTATGGCTCGAGTGAATCATAAACGTCACCCTCATCTTTTTTCGTTTAATTTTGCCTTTGCAAAAGGCATCAACATAAACTGGCTTGTTTGATTAAATGACGTCTAACAACATTGTATCTTTACGTATATGATGATGATGATGATGATGATGATGATGATGATGATGATGATGATGACGACGACGACGATGACGATGACGATGGTGATGATAGTGATGATGATGACTTTTAACACTGCTTTGTTGCGTATGGTGAGGGGATTTCGAATTCCACGGTCTTCGATAGTGAGCGATGTCTTTAAACGCTGGATGCCAGATCAATAACGGACACCTTTAAAAAGCATGATAACTGTGCTATAATAATCATTGACGACATGCTGCAAGTCAATATTTGCTGGGTATTGGATAAAGCAGTTCCATCTATTCTGATCCTAAAAAATAGAATAATATTATCAGAGCAATATTATACATTGATTATACATTCATTCAAGTATTTATACAGCGCCCTTTCAAGGAAACTACTCTAAGGCGCTCCCGACTCCAGCACGGCCAAACATAGCAGTTTTTAAGTGCTTATAGAATGTGTCAGAGAGTGATCTAGAGAACAGACACAGCTCATGTGGGAGGGCATTCCATATCACCGGGCTAATCACAGAAAAAGCATGACTCTGCATGATGGAGGTACGAGCATCACTGATATAACTGAAGTCAGTCACTCAGTGATAAATGATATTAGCTGGATACACTGTGGAACCTAAAGAGGTCGCTCTGGACATTATAAACTGAATTTTAATATGCTGGTGAACGATGAATTTTAGCGACATTGCAAAGCACTGTTTTGATGTCTTCAGCGGCATGGTGCATATCGGAACAGAAGATTCCTGTATTTTAACTATTGTGCATAATCTGTACTATTGACAACGGTATGTGATGTCATGCATCGTTTGACGTAAAGCTGTCTGTATAAACAAACAAACTGCAACAAAAACTCACTGAGCAATGACATGACAACAACAGTCTCCTTCGACTGCAACGGCCTTTGTTGCCATATTAAGCTGCCGTTAAACTTTGGAATACATCAATCACTGCAATCAGCAAGAGCCGTATAATGAAATAAATCTCTGGTGACGTCAGTGACCTCATTAATTTTGATATCGAAAGAAAAGGATGAAGAGCAGTAGTCCCTTACGCTAGCCTTCATTTTCTTAGTCTCGGCATACGAGAGCGAGTAGCACAGTCCTCTACCTCGCCGTTTCATTTCCCCACTGACGATATACGGTAACATTTCTGCCCTGTCGGGATTTGAATCTCGACACTCCCGAATAAAAGTCCAGCATGCCAACTATATATACTGCATTACCGTGCCAACACTAAACTTTAATCCTGCCTCATCCTTGGAAATGTTTTCCAAATTCGTCAAAACGCCGGTGTGTCACGGGAAA
This sequence comes from Lumbricus terrestris, assembly GCA_949752735.1. Taxonomy (NCBI): domain Eukaryota; kingdom Metazoa; phylum Annelida; class Clitellata; order Crassiclitellata; family Lumbricidae; genus Lumbricus; species Lumbricus terrestris. Next base: position 8,065,695 of record OX457040.1, on the reverse strand, counting down.
TTCTCTCTTCCTTAAAGCTCTCAGAGGGGATGGAAAATACGGGAGGGGTGGAAGATAAATCGTTCTTCCCCATTATTGAAAAATGCGTATAATTGAAAACAAAATTATGCTACAATCAGAATTGAAAGTAACTCTAACTGTTGTAAGTGCCCTTAGCAATGTCCAGAGCAATTCAACTCGAAATTAGTAGACTCGAAGTGTTCTTAAGTATTCTATAATGTCTAAGTGCTCTAAAACCAAAGCAAAAAATTATCTAGTAGGAATAAACAAGCCAGTTAGTGCTTTTGTTCAAAACAAAGCAAATGGAAGGTAATTTGCAAAATAAACACTCGAGGAAGTGGATTTTTTCAACTTAATCTTGGGGTGGGGATACGATAATTAGGCGGATACTCTATAATATCTTGACACCAGTACCACTCGATTAAATGCCAACAATGCCAGGAACATTGACAATTCCATGCCTGGAAATAAAATATGAGTCGTCGCACAGTACTCTAGAGTGTGTCGACGATGCTACGTCACTGCGTGTTCTCTGGTAGAGCCAGTCTAAAGTATCGATTAAAGGGGGGCTACATAGTGTCGTCGAACCACAATCAGGCAACTTTCAATTAGGCCAGTCCAAAGTATCGATTAAAAAAGCGGGGCCTCATAGTGTCGTTGAACCACAGTCAGACAACTTTCAATTATACCTCTAAGTTGTAGCACGCGATTGCGATAAGACACCTGCAATAAGAATGGTCTTTGATATTATAATCGCAGAACTCCTAAAGCATTCAATAGATAGCTCATAAAATCTTCAAGTCTATAAAAATCACTTTTGTAACCTATAACGTGCTTTATATTATTGCTGCATGTGTTATTCATTAATTCATTCAAGAATTTGACAATTTATATATGTAACGACGTAAAATGACGATTAAAAAATTATTACTGCATAGAATACTCGTTAAATGTTTCCATCGACTCGAACGGCCTTTGATGTATTACAATGTCGTTAACCCTTTCGTTACGGCACACAGACATATTCCCAATTTCCCAGGCGGCGTACGGGAGGTTGAGGCTGTAGACCCGTCGCCGCGACGGGGGTCGTACAGCGGCTGGGTTTGTAAACCCGTCGCCGCGACGGGTTCCGTAACGAAAGGGTTAAACTGTTGGCTTCAGTCCGCGTGGATGCGTTCAGTAATTGAGATCTGTAGGATAAACCGTCCTAGTTAACGCTAGATGGCGAAAACCGCTCGGAGATTCAATGATGCCTTCGCATTAAGAAGATAATTATCAGAGAACGCCAAAAAAACTATTATAATAGCATCGACTGTAAACGTTTTTAAGGTGTTTAAGGAGACGTTATCACAAGGCATTATTTTCTTCACTGTACCTCCTTTGGCGGTGCTTGCCTCCAGTCCGAATAAAAATGGGTACGCCTTTTATAATTTATATGATGTGATGTAGTGTAGTATAGTAGTTGCAGTCTGACGTCACTGTGTGGTAAGAAAGGCCATTAGCGACACTCTCCTCCTTTATCTAGGCTTGGGACTGGCACTGGCAGAGTGCAGCCAGTGGCGGAGTTTGATGTATAGTGTGTGTTTTTAACATGAGCTTATAAAGAGATATTTTGCGGTTGGTGCGGTTTCATGATACGGTGTTTATCTGCTTCTATTCAGTCGGTTTTTAATAAACAAGTATGAAGCGATGGCTCACCCAAATTAGAAAGTCACAAGAGACCGACTCCTGCATCAAATGACGTCATTAGAGGTCAACGTCAACGACTACGGAAACCGAAAGATGTCGCTAATTAGTCTTAAATTCCTTCTTTCATTAAACACCCTTAGAATATTGTGATTTGTCACTATATAAGGAGAGGTCAGATTGTGTGAATTATAATTATGTTCATAACTCCAGATCAAACTTCTGTAACGGCAATAGCTTTGGTGTCATAAACCGACGTTACACTTTGGATCCATCCATCCGTGTTACTACAAGAAGAAGAACTCTATTGTGTTCATACTGTAATTATTGGTAACTTATATTCCCAATTTCCCAGCGGTGTCTAACGCACATGAAATCAAGCGATAGCGCCCTAAAATCAAGTCTAATAAGGTCTTCCTGAATACCTGCCTATTATGTATTCATACCATTCATATTATTACAAGATGCAAACCTAGAACTCCATTATACTCATACTGTAATTGGTAATTTCTATTGTTGGGTGCCTATAACGTACAGTCGTACACGCGATTGCACACAAATATCAAACCGCAACCAGGTTAATGATGCTAAATAATATCCAAACTACTATGGCAGATAGGCACAATCGCACTAATACTTTCGTTGGAAACTTCTATTCCCAGCAGCATAGGTGCAATCACGTCCTAAAAGTTTGGGGGTATCAAATGAATCACGTCCTAAAAGTTGGGGACCATAATAATAAAGTTAGGGGACCACTCAAAAGTAGGGGGACGCGTCCCGTGGGTCCCATAGGGTGGTTGCGCCTATGCCCAGCGGTGTCTAAAGCACATGCAATCATGTCTAATAAGGTCTTCATGAATATCATTCATAATAAATATAGGCAGTCTTCGATGGATATTACATTTGAAAACAGAAAGTCGTCAGTTGTTAATGATATAAATAACACAAGAAACGCATTAGAACGACCAGATCCAGGAAATGAGAGAAAGAAAATTTACATCTCCACACGTTCATCATGAACTGTTTGGGTTTGTGTCAGTTAAGCAAATAAAGAACACATCACCTGCAGCATTAATCAATCCGTCCGTTTTCGATCAGTTTAACCACTTCGCTGAACCCACTCTCAATTCTCTCTGACGTTTATTCGTACTACAGTCACCTCATCACTGAACTCCGTCAATCGCTCCATAAAATACATAAATGACTGATCCGTCTTTCTAGTAAAAACTCCATCCAGCATTACAAACGATATTATTTTTTGATCCATCGTGTAAACTCGCAAAAACCTCTCTTCTTAAGTTCTTACCATCTCTCCACAGGCTTTCCATCGAAAACTGAAAGCAATACTCCGCCACTAAACCGATCCATATTCATGGGCGGAGTTTATCATGGGCTATAGGGGGCTAATCCCCCCAAGAAGACCCAGGTTAATTTAAATGGTATCTTTTCCCGGGCTTAGCCCACCCAAGAAGGCTTTAGCGCCTCCAAGAACGGAAATCATACTCCGCCCATGTCCACATGCGTCCTCTGCCCTTATTTCTAATTTAGTCACTTCGCCTGTTTGGGCCATCACCTAGTCTCATCCTACATGTACCTGCCCGTCAATCTTGCTTCCTCAAAGCGTCTGTAACTAAGTTAATTCACACGAATTCGCCCATTATATGGCGATATAATATAACACTATAGAGTAATTTCAAATTTACGATCATGATAATGACTATCTAAATTATTTTTAGTTTGTTACCCTGCATCGCATACCATTGCTTTTCATTGCGCGTGACATTAGTCTACAAGTAAGTATGCACGTATGCTTGTCATGTACAATTAGCTAAACTCATGGGCGGAGTTTATCAAGGCTACGGGGGGGGACTAAGTCCCCCAAGAAGACCCAAGTTCATGTATGTATGTATGTATGTATGTATGTATGTATGTATGTATGTATGTGTGTATGTATGTATGTATGTATGTATGTATGTATGTATGTATGTATGTATGTATGTATGTATGTATGTATGTATGTATGTATGTATGCATGTATGATTGCATGTATGTAGGCCTATGTATGTAGGCATGTATGAATGGATTCATAGAAAATATTAAACATAAAGGGACTCTTGTGATATCAAATAGTTAGTTGGAAACTATAGTTGCGACTAAGCCTTAACGACAATGAATTGTAGCAAACTTTTATTTCCGTCCACTCATGCTTTTCCAGTCTTCGCACTGGCTCTATCCCAAGTTGATTTCTACATAATAATTATAGTGCATGTAAGTAGTTAGGCCTATCGCTCTTTAAAGGCATCAACAGTGTGAATTGAGTCTTGATTATATAGACACGTTTTAAAACTTTATGGAGGTTTCTCACGAGCGTATTAAATTTTCCTGCGTTGTTGTCCCGCGAACCTACTAAGAAAAGTATTATAATCAGTTTAACACAGGGCCCCGATCCTGGCCCCTTAAAGTTGACTGGCCCAGGACATTTGCCCTCTGCACCACCTCTCGGCGGGCCTGGCAACATACCCAAATGAAATAAGTTTACTTAGCGCAAAAGAGTTGATTTAATGACATCGTGATTTCATGGCCTTTTCTCTTCGTTACAATAATTATTATTATTTTAAAATATAGGTATTGTTATATTATTGTCAGTTGTTTTTTGTTATTATGAGTGTTTTACTTTCTATTATTGTCAGCAATTCTCGATGCCATAATAATTATGTGACTTTTAACTGTTAGAATTCAGTATAGAATTGTTTCACTTACACGCCCAAATAATATTGAGAAGATCGTCTATAAATTTGAAAAATCACAACATTTCGCTACTTAATCTGTTCATGTAAAGCTAAGACTCAGCCGGGATAAAACTGGGATGCCGTTCATCTATGCTTCGACACAATGTCATAGTCTAATACGCAATGTATTTAAACCGCAACTATCAGCTGTTGTATAAATTTATCAAAACCAGATTGTTTGTCATTGGTGCAGTGTAATGACACGGTATTTTGTATCTTACCTCATTCTATTTCGTCGGTGTTCAATCAAGTGTCAAGTGATGGCTCTCCAAAATTAAAAAGTCACCAGTGGCCGATTCCCGCATCAAATGAGGCTTTCTTATAATCAGTCTTCAATGAGTTTTGTTCGCAATAGACACCTTTAGAAAGCTTCGAAACGTTGTTATATATACATATAGGTCAGGCGCTGTTAATAACTTCTATGAATTTCAAATTCTCGACCAAACTTCTGGCATTTGTTTTCATTTTCTGTCGCTGACTATACCCGTCATCAATCTTGTTTCGACTAAGCGTCTGTTGCGATGTGTGTCTATCTAAATAATTCATTTTACTATACACCGCATTTAATTGCATTTGAAAACCCAAATGTAACCTGTTAATGTACGCTAGATGGGTGACCAGCAAGAACTGAACAGCAATGATCTATTCTGCTAGTTACGAAGGCGTGGACAAGGACCACAGCGGCATCATGAGATAAGGGACCGCAGGACAACACGCAACTGGCGGAGCTGGTTATAGCGTGCCTCGCGTTACTAGGTTGACATGCTGAGAGAAACTGAGTTAACCTGTGTAAGCATGCAGGTTTGCTAATCGATGTATGATCAGCTAGAGTGTTTAGCGATTGGGGTTCAAATTGGCCGTTTGTATAATCGATTGTATGATTAGTTGGATAGCTAATCGATTGCAATTAGGATTTGCTGTTTGTCTAATCGATGTTTAATTAATGACACGTTTTCTGTTCATATGCATGATACATCTATGCTAGCATTGCAAATGATTGCATGACTGAATTATATGCTTGTTCAATGTTCATTTAATAATTAGTCAACTTCAACCTACGTCTATTTATCCGCTACCCTCAACCATTACAGGATACATGAAATCCAGTAGTCGACTTTTCTCATCAACACTATTATACGTCAAATTGCGAGCGATCGTTTAAGTATCCAGCCATTTTAGAAGAAGACTTCTTTTGCGGCTCGACGCCACAACGCACGCAACAACGGAACGGTGCCGCATAGAGCATGCAGACACGCTGTATTTTGAGCCACGAGCTGAAGTAGAAGAGGCAGAACGCAGAGATGCAAAGACATTAGACACTTTGGTCGTAACTGCCGTTGTTTTGTTGAAGTCGACGCTGAATCAGAAGCTGCTTCATCTGTCTGTCTGCTTGTCTGCCTGCGTGTGTTTTTGTCTGTGTGTTTGTGTGTATCGGCAATGTGTATATCTGTTTATACATGTATGGATTTAGGTATGCACTCATCTACATGTATACATAATTTATGTATGTAGGCATAAATGCATGCACATTGCACAAACAGATGAGCATCCAGCATTTAGCGCCATATAGCATGAAAGACAACTGCTGGTTGACCAATAATTATTTACTGCAGCTGAACGACAA